>JAGFNQ010002308.1:260274-299723 GCA_024364735.1 Boesenbergia rotunda | reverse complement strand
ATTGAAAAGGCAGAAAGCGCCCGGCCGCAGAGTTTTTGCGCACACTTGTAGTCCAGTCAGTCGGAACTGATCGCCTCCTTCGACTAGACTCGAGGGGAAGGCTATTGATCCTGTCCTATATTTTGCACGATATGGGTAGCCAACGTGGCGAACGACCTGGCCTGCTTCAGGGTCCACGTCATTATACGAGTAACCGACTCAACAAACATTCTGGCCGGGCCCAAAACCTTCACCGGCTGGTCGGGCTTAAGGCAGCCGGGTAGAATAAATATAGTGGTCCATCCGGTCGGTCAAGCCCGGCCTGCCACATTAAGGCTTACCCGCCTCGTTCAGCCGAGTGCATCCTCCCGGCCGCATCAAGGCTTACCCGCCTCGTTCAGCCGAGTGCATCCGCCCGGCAGTCCCATGCTCGTGCTTGACACCCATCCGGGCGAAGCCGTCCGGATGCCCACTCGGCTCTCTCTCTCGGAGTCCTCCTGGGATAAAGACAAAATATACCTGCGCCAGCCGCAGGTAACAGGATGTCACTCCTCGTACTAGCTGACACTCTCTGACAGGCGCCGCCTTACCGAGACCTGTCTTTGTCCTCACATGAGACGAATAGTATACGACAAAGAAGGATGTTACAGTCGACACAACCATGCCCTATCTTCTGACCCTGTCAGAAGATCCTGACACAGGCCATACTCATATCGACAGCACCATACCACATCTTCTGACCCTGTCAGAAGATCCTGACACAGGCCATGCCTGTCCTTTTCCCCGGCTATATAAGCCACTCCACTCCTCATTCTCAGGTACGCATACTCGCATACGCACTCGCGCGCGAGACCTCTTATTTTTCCAGTGCTCCCTTATTTCTACTGTTCCTCGGAGTACTGACTTGACCGTCGGAGTGCCTTGCCGGGACGTCTCCCGGCTAGGTTGCTAACGGTCATCTTCCTCAGCAGGTTCTTCTCCAGTCGGCCGGCCCTGCACCAGGCGACATCCACTTCCACTCGGCCGGAGGACACCCCCCGCTACGCTGCCATTCTGTGCGAAGACGCCCCGTCAGCATCCACGTCGTTCATCCCTACACCGTCATTCCGGTTGCGGCTCCACTACGCTCGGCGACAGGATCAATGATGCTAGACCTTTGACTTTGAAGGCAATTCTTTTCACCTTCATCCAATCCAGAACTTGCTTATAGTCGAAGAACCGCTCCACTTTGTTGATCCAATCAACAATATTCTCCGTCTGTGACGTACTAGAAAATTTAGATAGATCAACTCAAATTTTTTGAGGTCTTTATGTTGATCCTCTTGACCACGTACCTCGCAAACTTCAAGATTTCTCGACGCCTCAGCTAGACATTGGGTTAAATTTGTAATTCGCCTCTGTAATCACACCGGGTTAAATCTGTAACTTATCTCTATAAATCCTCAATCACTTCTTGGGGGTTATGACCACGGTGCGAGGCTTCCTCAGCCGAAACCTGCCTAGCATGACCATGGGCACTATGACAACGACCTTTCATTGTATTTGATACTTGACTTCCTCAAACCAGAACCTACTAGCGCTGATACCTATTGATACCAGATGGGATAGCGATTATCCCACAGTCTAATAATAAGAGAGATTTGAGCAGAAAGCAAGAAGAGAAATTACCAAAAATAAAGAGAAACCCGTCGTTCTCTAGGCTTTACCCCAAACAATGAAATTTTATTAAGAATAGAGGATTGATTCCTCAAACAGCTAAATGCATATTTATATAAACTCCAACTGAAGTAATGGTCAGTAAGCTACCAATGCTAAAGTCGTCGGTTGACATATTGAGTTCAAAGATGCTAAAGCTGCTCCAATAAGGCTTCAAAAAGTAGGAGTCATCCAAATAAGTCAGGCATGACACATCTTCTTTGAGCCCAGAGGGTCGAGAGGCACCTCGTCAGCTTGTGCTGCTTCCACTACTAGAAGAAGTCGTGCCATAAAGAATTACTACTTTGCACTATTCTTGCTTGAGATCACCAATGGAGGAGCCACCGGTGAGCTGTTTGCTCCGTTGACGAAGTCTCTGTGTGTGGAAAAGGGGGTTTGTCTACCAAGGAAGTCAACGAAGCCTGAAAGGAAGAGAGGGGAAATAAGAGGGTTAGAATGGAGGCCAGAGGATTGTCCTGGCTCAGTCACTCTGACACTCAAGTGTGGTCTTTGATGTGATATTTCCGCAAGTGTACATAATATCATCAAGTAATAAAAAATATTGATCCCACGAGACTAATGGTTGAGTACTAGCTTACTAAACAAATTTAACTGTCTAAACTAATCACTGGTGTAGAGAGTCAAAAATGAGAAAATCAAAAGACAATGGTGAAGAGAAAAGAGAGAGAGAAGGCTTGATCACGTAGACAGAAGAAAGGCAGAGCAAATTGAGATAAATCATTGGTGAAGGCAATTCTAAGACTTTCGTTTCACCACAATGTTAGTAAACACCCTATTCATACTTGCTTTCCTATCCTCAATGGTAGTTTATGTAGATAGACTATCCTTTGTATCCGATGTAAACTTATGAAACTACACCAGCGTATCAACTCTATTCATCGTTTACTTTTAGAGTGGTTGAATTTATCGATCGCTTTCCTAAGGAGACTCCGCCATAAGATCCCAGGACCCCCAAACCTACTGTGTAACGATGAAATTGGGAAGCCTATTGCTCCTTGTGACATACCGATCTACTTTTGTAGCCAACTCTCCTCGTCTCGATTTTCTACGGGTCAGAGGATTGAGTTCATCTTTCGATTCAACCCCAAATTCTAGTGGGATATGAAGATAGTGGTTTTGGCATCGAGATCATGTTTATATAGTAGATCAGGACCATAAATCAATATATCATTGAATAATAAGGATCAAATATTCATAGATCAAGTATTCACCTCACAAAGGGTTAATCTCTAATCCTAGAGTTGAGAATCTACTCCATAGAAATGGAGTTACAACCAAAAATCATGTTAAGATAGATTACAATTCAAGTCCATGTTCAAAAATTTAGAAAACAAGAGGAAAAGAATAGGCTCGTTGTGAGATTTCTCCTCCGGATGCTGCCGATCTCTCCTCCAAGTGTAGATGACGTTGGATCCCTTGAAGCCTTCTTGGGGCTCTGAGATGGGCCAAAATCGAGATCCCCCAAATGGAAGTGGTGATCAGCTTTTTATAGGCCAAAGGAGGTGTTGGATCGGGTTGGACCGGCTGGGGGGGGGGGGTGAAGAGACGATAAAAAAAATAAAATGGAAGGCAGTCGTCCTTTAAAAAAAAAAACTTAGTCGCAACTAAGAACGTTGCTTCCAAGATATTGGACGCTTAATAAAAACCTTCTTATGGTGGAGAAGCCTTACAACAACAACGCACTAGACTTAAGAGATTTTGCAAGTGAATGAATTGAATGATTCTTAAAGCTAAACCTATTTATAGCCTAAGAGAATAAATCAGTATTGTTGATTGTTAATAAATTTTCTCTTGACCGTTGATCCATGGATGTAATCTGGACGGTTGATCTTGGATGAGATAAAACTGCATTCATTGGATCTGATTAAAGGATAAGGTATTATCCTTTTAAGAAATAAAGTTTAATTAAAACTTTATCTTCTGATTGATACTTCGCTGTTGTGATCTCCAAGTGGTAACATCGGCAGTAGCTTGTTAACATCGCCCGCTATCCCAAGTGGTAAGCATGGAGACATGTGTAGGTTGAGGTTTCGAGTTCGAGCCCTCTTAGCTATAAATAAATCTTTTTTCTTTCGAGCGCCTGGTTTAACTTGGTCAAACTGACCAGTCTTTTGGTTCTTCGTCTTCTGGGTGATTTACGGCCAACCGGAGTTAAGCTCACCCAAACCTGACTCTGACCTTTCGCCCCTCGAGCGTGCTTCCTCCCGGCTTCCCGTCCCTCGGGCATCGCATCGCGTATGTCCTTCTCGATCCACCGGTGTACTCTTCCATAGCTTCCGCGCCCCTCTAATGGTACTGAGCCTGTCGGCTCACTTCCCCGCACAATCTTGCTGGTCTGCTACGTCTTACACTCGACTTCCTCCGTACCTAAGCTCCTGCACACTTAGCAGAGGGATTAAACACACCATGACCTAACTTAAATCGGTTGATCACATCGAAACCAACCAGGGGTACTTACAAGAGGGTCCCAACATGGGTTGTGTTGGCTGGCATGGGTGTCCTTGTCAGGCACGACGATTGCAAAAGAGCATTGGCCACAGGCCATGCTGGCGGGCATAAGTGCTTGTGGTAGGTGTGACGAATAGAACACGGCCTGTACCAACTAGCATGGGTACTCAAAGCTGGGTTGCCAAATGAAACAACAAGTGCCAATTGGCATGGGCACCCATGTCAGTCATGGTGACTTCACTTGATGGGTTCCGTTTTTGCTCCTTTTTAGCTCTATCACAAGAAATACACGAGAGTAGTTCTCTAGAATAGGAAAGTAATAAAATAAAGCATAAAGGGATCATACTGTGAAATATTTGCATGCAAAATAAGAGAAAATTTATGCCAAACTATAGCAAAAATCTTATATAAAATACACACATCAAAATCCCCCAAACCAATCTATTGCTTGTTCGCAAGCAAACATCAATACATAAAATGCATGTGAATAACCCTTTCCCAAACTTCGATAAATTCATATAATCCTATCAAGTAGTATCATCTTCAAGCGAAGACATTCAATTAGTTTGACCAAGTCTTTAAGCTAGTTTACGTCCATAGTGCATAATTTGTTTCTAATTAAGGTTTCAAGTTCCTCCCTAGTCAAGTCGTCATTCTATTGTGTTACTAAGGTTTTCCAGTGTAAGATACTTACCTACTATACGCGAGGTTTGTCCCCTCTTTTCGACACAGTCTCAAAAGTATACTCGGTATTGAGAGAAATAAATAAGTATTTCCCTAGTAACCTAACTCAGCCTTAAAATATATTTTATTATTTCCACCCATGACAACTGTTTTCTATCCCATTTTTTAGTTTTCTTTTATTCAAACGTTTTATTGCATGTCAACCTTCTCTTCCATTTTCTTTTCTCTCTCCTCTTTACATGAGATTTTGATTTTTCCAAATGGGTTGACACAATCTGAGCATGATCCAATAATTAAAATATTGGAAAAAGGATCACCGACGGTCACCAAGGTACTAGTCTAACAAAATGAATCATGATTATTTTGTACTAAATCGATCTTTCAGAAACAAACCGTAAGTGGAGTGTAATGGTCAAACTATTAAGTAGGCTTATGGTGAAACCAAATTAACTAAACAATGCTTCTATAAAATCTACTATCAGATAAGAAGATATGAATCACCAAAATTGAGAGAGTCAGAGGCGGATTTATACATGGACTGGGGGGGGGGGCCATGGCCCCCCCAGTCCACGTGTAAATTTTATTAGTAATACTAATATTGTTATTATTTATAAATAATAAATTAATTATTTAAGAAAGGAAAAACCTATAAACAATTTGGGCATGCAACGACACTACACGTGCGGAAGTCTTCCATCTGAAATTCCTCCTAAAAGATTTAAAAATATAGAAACTGAAGAGGTTGATCTCAATTCTTTAGAGCGTGATCCAGGATTGCGTTGACAAATTTGGGAATATCATCCTAACCAACGAGAGGAAATTCGTCGAGCTTATTTGAATCTGAAAGCATATCAGCCAATTCTTCAACGATATCCATTAAATAAAAATATAAAGCATCCTCGAAGATTTCAGTCTACTTGGAATGAACAATTTCCTTGGTTAGAGTATTCACCATCTAAAGATAAACATATTGCTTTCCATGTTTTATCTTCAATAAGCCATTAGGGTGCTTAAATCAAACTACATTTACTGTTGATGGATTTGATAAGTGGAAGAAAGTTCGAAATGGAAAAGCTTGTGCTTTCCTAGGTCATATAGGAAAAGATAATGTATCTTCGCCTCCTCGTAATGTTGAAAAGGCATGTGAGGATTTGATGAACCAAACAGAACATATATCAAGGCGATTCGACAATTTTAATGATGAACAAGTCGCAACTAATCGTCTTCGATTAAAGGCTCACATACATGTGGTATTGTTGCTTGCACTTCAAGGAATTCCATTTAGAGGTCATGATGAGAAATCTAGTTCATCTAATCGTGGCAATTTTCTTGAATTTTTGGATGTGCTGACCATGTACAATGATGAACTTTCAAAGGCAATTGTGAAAGCTCCAAAAAATGCCAAGTATATAAGTCACGATATTCAAAAACAAATACTTCATGTGCTTTCGGTGAGAGTGAAAAATGTAATTTGTGAAGAAATTGGAGTTGCCAAGTATTGCATAATTGTTGATGAAATCCGAGATGAGTCAAAAAGAGAGCAAATGTCTATAGTATTGAGGTTTGTTGATACTCTTGGATTCATTCAAGAACATTTTTTTAGGCTTATTCATGTATCTGATACTACAACTTTGACTTTGAAGAATGCTATATATTCTGCTTTGACTCACTACAATTTGGATGTTCAAAATATTAGAGGTCAAGGCTATGATGATGCTAGTAACATGAGGGGCGAGTTTAATGGATTGCAAGCTTTGATTATTAAAGATTGTGAAAGTACTTATTATGTTCATTGTTTTGCTCATCGATTACAATTGCCTTTAGTAGCAGCATCAAAAAATGTGATACCTATTCATCAATTTTTTGATAGATTAACTTTTATAGCTAATATTGTTGGTTCTTCATGTAAGCGTAATGATGAATTGAAGAATGCTCCTGCGGATGATATTGCACATTTGATTGCCATTAATGAACTCGAGACAGGGCGTGGACTTAATCAGATAGGTACTTTACAACGAGCTGCTGATACACGCTGGAGTTCTCATTTGAGATCATTGAAAGACTTAATTAAGATGTTTAGTGCATCGTGTACGGTATTACTCAAGGTTATGGATGATGAACTTCCTTCTCAACGAGCAGATGCAACATCAGTTTATGATGAAATGACTTCCTTTGATTTTGTATTCATCTTGCATCTTATGAAAGAGATTATGGGGATCATAGATATCCTTTACCATAGTTTACAAAGTAAGTCTCAGGATATTATAAATGCAATGGAGCTTGTATTATCTACTAAAAATTTACTTCAACAGATGAGAGATAACAAGTAGGATGATTTGCTTGTAAAAGTGAAATCTTTTTGTGAACTTCGAAATATTGACATTCCTGATTTTAATGCTTAGTATATTAACAGATGAGGTCGAGCCCGTGCTCGTCAAGACAATTTCACAATTGAGCATTATTATCAGATAGACCGCTTTTATGCTTCAATAGATTCATAGTTACAAGAAATTAATGGTCGCTTTAGTGCTGATGCCATGGAATTGCTCATTCTTAGTAATGCCTTAAATCCTCAAAATGTTGCGGAGTCTTTCAGAGTTGTGGATATATGCAAATTAGTTGAAAAGTTTTATGCCCAAGATTTTACAAGAGATGAAAAAGAGCAATTGGAGATACAATTAAAGGATTACGAGTATAATGTAGTCAAAGGGTCTGACTATAAAAATCTTTCAACCATTTCAGAATTATGTCAATGGTTAGTAAAGACTAACAAATCTGTTACATACAACCTCATTTTTAGAGTGATCGTACTTGTGCTTACTCTTCCAGTTTCCACTGCTACTTCAGAACGATCATTTTCTGCAATGAATATTGTGAAAACAAGGCTTCAGAGCAAAATGGAGGATGCTTTTCTCTCAGACGCGTTAATGGTATATATTGAGAGAGAAATTGCTAGAAATGTGAGCATAGAAGCCATCATTGAAGACTTCGAAAATTTAAAAGAACGTCGAATTCCTTTTAGTTAGAGAATTGTATTTGATACTTAATTACATGCACATTAACTTTATGTTTTTGAATCATGTTTGATCACAATACTGCCTATGATGCTTTTGGTTATCATTATATTTGTGATTGCATCATAATTATTGTTGTTGCATCATATTTGTCGAATGCCTTAGCGATCCCAAAAATTATGATCAATAATTTTGATCGCTAGTTGCGCTTTTTCTTGGAGTATGCGGCCCCCTAATATAAAATCCTGGATCCGCCCCTGGAGAGAGTGTATTCACATGGTATCACCAATCACCAATTACAAAAATTGTACTTCAAAGTACAAGACAATGCATATTATGCTTCATTTTGAATCCAAAAGACCAACAAACCTAAACAATTATGATGCAAAACTAACAACTAAATCTTAACAAAGGAAAATGCCTAAAGCAAGTATTATCAAACAATATTTACAAAAGGAGAACTCACCCTAAACATTAAAGAGGAGGTCAAAGAGGAAAATGGGGGAAAAGGAGGCCCTCTACTACTGCTGATATCTTCGGAGTGATATTGACAATGTCAAAGGTACATATGCTTAGTCTGCGAGCCTATGATCTCTTCCAATTCATGATGGTACTGTTGCCTTTCCCATTGTTGCCTTTGTTCATTGATGCATTGCGTCATTTGGCCTTGAAATTCTCTTTGATCTAGCCACTCGGCTACCTCCTCTTGTCTCCTCGTCTCAACTTTAAAATATAGTTCTGCCTCATCATAAAGCATCTTTGCCATCTAGAAGTGCCTTGTGAGGCCATCAAATCCTGCTCTCTAGGTTCCCCCTTGTTTTCTCCAAATATTACCTCATAGTAACCTATTTTGCATGGATAGTATCAAGACTAGAGTGAAAGTAAAAATAATCATATGCATAAGACCATGTAAAATGCTTATAAAGAGGAAAAGAAGATCCTGCTGGTTCAATGTTTCCCATGAGTGACTAATCCTTGGATTCTGGCTGCTCCTCTCTACCCATAGGCGATCCCCCTCCATATGAGTGAACCACAGGGACATGAGGTCTCTTGGAGGGGTGGGGGGTGGGGGGGGGGGTGGGGTATGTATAGCTCTCTAGACTGAGGGATAGTTGGGATTCGTGATAACCCCCAATTTTCAAGGTTGGTCATGGTGGTGTATTCAACATTGGGCAGTCTAAAGAGAGCCTATCCTTAAGCACAAATCCAAAGGAATCTCCATCATGAACAAGCAACCTTGCATCTAGACACGACCCAATATCAATCCTTAAATGCCCTTCTATAATCTCCAATCTCAAGTCATAATCAAGATTTTGAGCCATATGGGTAATAACCCACCAACCATTATCATTCCAGTGGGGACCTTCCCAACCTTAACCAAGTGTCTAATAAAATGAGAATTATAATTAATAATTCCCCCATGCAACATAGTCCACAAACACAAAATCTTGCTAAGTCGTATAACCCCTTCACTATCCCCTCTTCCAAAAATATTATTTGTCATCACCCTATAAACGTATCAGATGATTGGATTTTGAATGTGTGAGGCTTTAGCTCTCAAGGGTTTGCACCACCCATCTTCCTCAGTCAATTCTCTCCAAAAGTCAATGGCATTGAAGTCCCTATGCATTCTTCTCTTCCCTCCAGAAGAAAGTCCAAACCAATAATTGAATTGTTTTAAAGTCCATCTATACTCATCATTAAACAATTTAAATGTAATCTTCCCTTCTTGACAACTCCTCCTGGTGAGGATCTCAGCTTCCAATGAACTTAAACTCAAGGGTAATCCTAGCATAGGTGGGACAACATATATTCATCAACTTGTCCCAACATGTGTTACTTATCAACCAATTTATATCATCCTTAATTTCTAGAACATCTATTACCCGCTCATCTATGTACCTTATGGGTGGAATCCTATGCTTAGCAAGGATATCATATCATGTCTTATGAATTTCATCACGAAAAATAATACCGTGAGGATTGGTTCTCTTGTCGCATACTTTTTCTGTCACCTTCTTCTTTCCTTTCCCTTTGGAGGTGGAAGCTTCTCCTTTTTGTGTTCTTTTCATCTTTGTGTTGAGCTTGAGGAGAAGAAATGGAGATCTAGGAGCAATGATCTTGTGAGGAAATGAAGCAGAGGTGAAGGTTTAGGGCAAAGGAAAGGCTTGAGGAAGATGTTTAGAGGAAGGAGATGAAGAGTCTCGAAGGATCTTGGATGGGCACGAGCATAACTGTTGGAGCATGGGTGTGGTAAGCTAGGGCACAAGCTTGGCATTTAAATAGGGTTTGCGAGACACGAGTCATACCGACGGGCATGGGCGCCTGTGTACGTTCGGCGAATTCATAGATCTTCCACCATGTCATGTGTTGGAGAACACAGATGCCCATGTTCCATTCGACAAACTCACCACGGTTTGTGCTAGGGAGCACGACCGCATGTGTCAACCTCTAAGAGTTGATTTTTTTATTTTGCCCTTAGGGCATAGCACAGTTGGTGGGCGCATGACATCTTTGGCGTAATAGTCAGGGATCAATTCTCAAAAAGTGATGACCTAATTTCACCCCACCTTGGGCCTAAAGCCTGGTACTTAATTAACCTCCCTCTATATCCGGTGGGTCGAATCTAGGGGGTCATTAAGGTAGCGGACCTACCTTTTCTCTAAGAGTTGATTTTCACTTCAATGTTTGTTTAAAGACTTGCAAAACAAAATGAAATGATTAAAAATACTTCGAGAACAAAGATTAATGAATGAAAAAGTTAAAATCTAAGAAACGAAAGGCTTGGGTTGTCTCCCAAAAAGCGCTTGTTTAAGGTTATTAGCTCGACCCATTTTTAGAACTCAACTTGGAGCTTTTGCTTTGAGGGGGTTCCTCTCTCTTCCTCCAAGTGTTCCAAATTAGAAAGTCTCTTCTCTTGATGGGGCTCTTACTAGGATAATATACTTATTGTGCTTTGGAAGAACTATATTTGGCTTCGTATCTAGAGAGGTCTTTCAAAATGTCCCTCCAAATGATCAAAGCCGCCTTCCTCCCCTTTGCATTCTTCATGGAGATCGCTCGATAATTTGGAGAGATCAAACTCTATCTTGTTTCTTTCCACTGCAAATGAGAGTTTATGGTTCTTCACATCAATAAGCACTCAATTGGTGGCTAAGAAGGGTTCCAAGGATAATAGGTATGCGGGGATCTTCCATTTCCAATACTACAAAATTGGTTGGCACGATGATACTCTCAATTTGCACAAGAACATCCTCTAAAATTCCCAGAGGATATCGGAAAGAATGGTTGGCCAACTATAGGGTCATGGTTGTAAGCTTGAAGTCCCCCAGACCTAATCTTTTGCACATAGAAAATGGCATGAAGCTCACGTTTGCTCCCAAGTCATAAAAAACTTTGTTGATCTTTGTATCTTTGATGAAGCATAGAATAGAAAAGCTTCCTCGATTTTTTAGCTTCTGAGGATGTTCATTCTGAATTATGGCACTACATTATTCAGTTAGTGCAATGATCTCATGACTCTCCTTTTTCCTCTTGTGAGAGATGATCTCTTTTATAAATTTTGTGAACTGTGACATTTGGCGCATTGCATCAAGAAACGACATCTTCACGCAGATTTTCTTCACCATCTCTAAAAATTATCCAAATTCCTCAACTTGCTTTATTTTTGCCAAGCATTGTGGAAATGGGGTAGGAGGTTAATAAGTTTGATCCATAGGCTTTTGAAAGAGTTCTTCTCTTGGCTCCTTAGGTTTTCTTGATTCCTCTTCTATCACCATAGGTGTTTTGGTGCATCAATTTATTTAACAAGCCTATTTGGTACATCCTTCACATTTCTTGTCAAGTTTTGCAACACCTTCCCACTTCTCAAATTTATAACATTAAAATGTTCAACCGGGTTTATTTTCAGGTGTCCTGGAAATTTTCTAGGGGTTCTTGAAATGGAACTTGTCACTTGCACTACTTGATTTTCAATATCTTTGTGTGATTGGTGAGGTATCAACTGAAGTCTTCAATTCTTTGATCATGACTTCATCATTACTGATTAGAATGTTGCTGACAAAATTTTCCATTGGTCTCAGATTATGTTATAATGAATTGATCCATCATTTTTTCAAGCTTGGTTTTTGATGTTGTGGTTCAAAATTTTGCTCGTAGTCTCCTTGATTCGGAAATTGCCCTTGATTTGTGATAAGGAAAATTTGGATGGTTCTTCTATTTCGAATTGTACGTGCTAGTGTAGGGGTAGTTCTGCCTTGAATTGAAGTTGTTGACTGCATCCATATGTTCCACTTGACCGCCATGCATAGATGCCAAGCTTGAACAATTCTCCCTGACATGTCCTGAATTCCCACAGATTTCACAAAAAGCAACGATCATATTAACAGAATTTACACTTAATGTATCCAAGCACTTGCTCATCGCATTCAACTGTGGTGCCATGGAATCCACTTGATTAACTGCATACATTTCTGGGGCTTGTATTGGGGCACTCCTCTCATTGACCCACTGATGAATGCTACACTCTCAATGATCTCCTTAGCTTTTTCAAGTGTTTTGTTCATTCTGGCTCCTCTAGCAGCTGAATCAAGTGATACCTTAGCAACATAAGAAATCCCATTATAGAACATGTACATGCTGAGCCATCTTTCACGCTCATGATGTGGACACTATTACAGTAGACTTTTGTACCTATCCCATGACTCAAACAATGACTCTCCATTATTTTGCATAAAATCCGTGATAAGGTGTCTCATGTGAGCTGTCTTACTTGGATGACAATATTTGTTCAAAAACCTCAATTTACATTAATCTCATATTGCTATACACTCCTGGGCAGCGCTGATAGCCACATCTTAGCTCTGTCCCTTGACGAGAATGGGAATAACATGAGCCGAATTGCATCAATAGAAGCCCCATTTTGCTTTAAGGTACCACAAATTTCAAGAAAATTTTCCAAGTGCATATTAGGGTCTTCTATTGGTGTTCCGCTAAATTGACATTGTTGTACCATGCGAATTAAGGTCGGCTTGAGCACAAAATTATTTGCTTCAATTGTGGGTTGGATAATACTAGATCTAAATCTTCTTGCACTTGGTGATGTATAATCACCAAGTGGCCTATTATTGTTTATCATAAGGAGGTTCAGGTTTTGATTTGGATCCGTTGCTTGTTGTTCTCTTAATCTTTGATAAAATGTTCAATCAATCTATGGATCAAATGGAAACAAATCCCCTAACCTTGTGGTTCTTTGCATGCACTAAAGTATTTCATAAAAAGGAAAAGAAGCAAAGTTACGACTAATACAAACAAGTACAAAAATAAAATTATGAAACAAATAGTCTAATCCAATCAATTTGAAATTTAGCTAATATCAACAATAAATAATCTCCGACAACGATGCCAAAAACTTAATGTGATATTTCCACAAGTGCACAAAATATTCTCAAGTAATAAAAAGATATCGATCCCATGATATTGGTGGTCGAGTACTAACTTACCAAACAAATTTAATTATCTAGACTAATCACTGATATAGAGTGTAAAAAATGAGAAAATCAAAAGATAATGGTGAAGAGAAAAGAGAGAGAGAAGACTTGATCAAGTAAACAGAAGAAAGGCAAAGTAAATTGAGAGAAACCAGTTGGTGAAGGCAATTTTAGGACTTTGGTTTCACCCAATCCATGCTTGCATTCCTATCCTCAATGATGGTTTATGTAGGTAAATTATTCTATGTATCTGATGTAAAGTTTTGAAACTACACAGACATATCAACTCCAATTCATTGTCTACTTTCAGAGCGGTTGAATTAAAGGATTGCTTTCTTAAGGAGACTCTATTACAAGATCCCACGACCCCCAAATGACCCTTCTCCTACTGTGTGACGATGAAATTTGGGTTGATCCATTAAGATAAATGAAAGCCTATAGCTCATCATGACATACCGATCTACTTTCGTAGCCAACTCTCCGTATCTTGATTTTCTATTGATCGGAGAATTAGGTTCTGCTTTTAGTTTATCCCTAAATCCTTGTGGGATACGAATCTCGTGCTTTGGTATCAAGATCATGTTTACATAATAGATCCGAACCATAAATCAATATATCATTGAATAAGAATGATCAAACATTCATAAATCAATTCACATCACAAAAGGCTAATCCCTAGTCCTAGAATTAGAAATCTAGTCCATAACAATGGAGTTACACTATAAAATCATGTTCAAACAGATTACAATTCAAATCCAAGTTCAGAAATTCAGAAAACAAGAGGAAAAACCTAGGCTCGTTGTGAGACCTCCGGATGCTCTTGATCTCTCGTCCAAATGTGGATGGTGTTAGATCCACCCTAGATCATTCCTTGAAGTCTTTTTGGGGCCCTTGGATGACTCCAAATTGAAATTGTAATCCGCCTTTTATAGGCCAAAGGTGAGTGTCCGAAAAGGGTCATGCTAGCAGGCACGAGCACTCATGTCAAGCATGTCGATTGTAGAAGAGCATTGGCCATGGGCCATGCTGGCGAGCACGATGGCTCCCGGACAGTGCGGCTAACAGAACACCACCCATGCTGGTTGGTACGAGCACTCAAAGCTGGGTTGCCGAATGCAACACGACCCGTGCCGGTTGGCACGATCACCGGTGTCAATCATGGTGGCTTCATTTGTTGGGTTTCGATCTTTGTTTTTGCTCTTTTTTGCGCCCTATCAAAAGAAGTACATGAGAGCAATTCTCCGAAATAGAAAAGTATCAAAATGAAGCATAAAGAGATTATATCGTGAATATATGTATACAAAATAGAACAAAATATGTGCTAAACTATAGCAAAACCCCTATGTACATCAGACTCCGATAGGGGAGAGGAAGGAGATGACAGTAAACATGAGGAAATGAGATTGTATGTGCGCACATATAATGAGCATCCCTTTGCCAGTAAATACGTGCTCCTTTTATAATGTTGTTGAAATGATACTTTGCTCTTCATTTAGATGTCATATCACAGTAAAAGAAATGTCTCATCTATGTATCGTCGTAGTATTACTACAGTGTATTACCACTATATCTATGGTCATGTCACCCACGTTTTGTATTTATACTGCTCCACGTATTCTGACAACTCACATGTCATCCAATGTGCTAGGCCAGTTCCTAGCATATAGGAGTATTTGGGCCACAAGGCTTGGCTTGAAGGAGTTAGGGGAGCTGGGGCTTTGGTGTTGGAGTGATTTGAGCTGGAGGTGCTGAGGGAGCTAAACCCAATGAGTCGTGTAGACCGACCTGAAGGAGTCAGGGGAACTGGACCCCTGGTGTTGGAGTGATCTGAGATAGAGGAATTGAGGGAGCTAAGCCCAAGGAGTCAGGTAGACCAACCTGAAGGAGTCAAGGGAGCTGGGCCCTTGGGGTTAGAGTGATCTAAGCCAAAGGAATCGAGGGAGCTAAGCCTAAGGAGTCAGGTAGACCATCCTGAAGGTGTCGAGGAAGATGGGCCCTTGGCGTTGGAGTGATTTGAGTGAGAGGAGTCACTGAAGCTGAGCCCAAGGAATCAGGTAGATCGACCTAAAGGACTTAGGGGAGTTGGGCCCCTGGTGTTATAGTGATATGAGTTGGAAGAGTCAAGGGAACTGAGCCCAAGGAGTCGGGTAGACCGACTTGATGGAGTCAAGGGAGCTGAGCCCAAGGAGTTGCGTGTTGGGGCAATCTATGGTCTGGAGTGACTATGTGTTTTAATATTTGGGTAAAGGGTTTAAGTTAGGTTTACCCTTGTGTTTAATATGTGTATTTGAGTGTGCAGGTTTTGCATGATACACATGAACTTAGCCGGACGGCTTCGGGTCCAGTGAAGGATTTTGTGAGGAAACAAGTCGTGGGCTTGTATGTGTTGATGCAGTCTGACCCTGATTGTTGTTTTGGCGTTGACACCGATTTTAGTTTAGGTTGATGAGATGATTAAGATTAAGTCCTGGTCGTGGACTAGGCATATCTAGTGGGACTAGGTTTGAGAAAGTCCTAGCTTGGAGGGCTAGGTGTGAAAATTCCTAACCTGGAGGGTTAGGTGTGGAAAAGTCCTAGCTTGGAGGGCTAGGTGTGAAAATTCCTAACTTGGAGGGTTAGGTGTGTGAAAAGTCCTAGCTTGGAGGGCTAGGTGTGAAAAGTCCTAACTTGGAGGGTTAGGTGTGAAAAGTCCTGGCTTGGAGGGTCAGGTCCTAGCCTGGAGGGGTAGGTGGATGAAATCCTGGCTTGGAGGGTCAGGTCCTAGCTTGGAGGGCTAAGTTGGATGAAACCCTGGCTTGGAGGGTAAGGTCCTAGCCTAGAGGGCTAGGTGGATGAAATCCTGGCTTGGAGGGTCAGGTCCTAGCCTGGAGGGCTAGGTGGATGAAATCCTGGCTTGGAGGGTCAGGTCCTAGCTTGGAGGGACAGGTTCTAGCCTGGAGGGCTAGGTTGAAGTCCCGGTGAGTGAGACTGGGCACGGGTTCTTGGTCCGGGGGACTAAGAACGAGTCAGAGAAGGGCTGGAGGCTTGTTCTCGTGACTTAGAGGAGATTTGACCTTGCCTGGATCAGTCTGGTGACCGATCAGGGAAGTTGGCACGGTGTTCCCTCGTGGATCGGTTTGGTGACCGATCCAGCGATGACTGATCAGTCTGGTGACCGATCAGGGAGCACACAGTGACCTTGTTGGGTTACTGATCGACTCCTGATCGGTCTGGTGACCGATCAGGGAGCATATAGTTCACTTACTGCTTGGCTCCTGATCGGTCTGGTGACCGATCAGAGATAGTGTTCGGATCGTTCTGGTGAACGATCAAACGTCGCGGACTTCTCACTATAACCGATCAGGTTGGAGCCTGATCGGTCAGAGGATGGCCTGATCGGTCTGGGGACCGATCAGGAGGTTTGGACTGCGAAGCTGGGAAATCACCCTGCAAAGGGGTGGATCGGTCTGGTGACCGATCCACGACTTGGGAACGGTCTGGTGACCGATCACGAAGAAGTCGTGATTTCTGATTGCACGTTGGGGACCGATCAGTTTGGAGCCTGATCGGTCTGAGCCCATCCTGATCGGTCTGGTGACCGATCAGGAGTCACCCTGATCGGTCCGGTGACCGATCAGTAGCTGACAGCTTTATTTCAAAAGCGGTGTCAGACGTTTGATTGCGTTCCGATTTCGTTCTGATTTTCTCTGCTATCATTGATGCAACTTTGATTTCATTTGCTAAACCTCTGATTAAGTGTGCAGATAATAGGGATGGATTCAAACACTCAAGGAGGGTCAATGGGAGTCTTTCCTTGGAGCAGGTTTGTTTGTTTCTCCTTCTCAGGTCACGATGGATGGCACGGGCTTGCAACGGCAGGAAGCTGACGAGCTGACCTGGGTTTGGCTGGAGAGTTCAGTGAGTCCAGAGGTGGTCAGGATAGCTGAGGCTGTTGCAGAGAAGCTGGTGAGCAGCTGGGAGCTGCAGAGACGCGCCTGGGACCTGGGATTAGTGAGCAGAGACTTAAGGGCTTGGTGGCTAAGAAGTCTCCACAATAATTCTTTGATTAGATCAGTTCTTTGGCTACAACACTTGTGTTCTTGCGACAACTTTGATCCATCTCTTGAGCAAGCAACTGCGATTCTTAAGCAACCATCTGTTACTTGAGCACTTGGGAAGAAACAAGGAGCTTGGCAAGTCCATCAGCGAGAAGACACGAAGAAGGGAGTTCTTGCGTGAGATCTGTGCTGAGTGGAGCTCAGTGAGGAGTTCGCTTATGTTCTTGCGGTTCTTAGTGCTCAGTAAGATTCCTTCTTGTGTTTCCTGTACTTAATACTTCATTCATCTTAAAACGCTGTGGAGAGGTTACTCCACCGAGAAGGAGGTTGATTCTATCCGGATTTTCCGGGGCTTGATCTGCCGATGATCAAGGGATCACCCACCTTAAGGCCACGCCAAGGAGTAGGGGCAAGTTATCCCCGAACCTTGTAAACGATCCTTGTTAACGTTTTGATTTGCTCTATATTTCTGCACATTTCTGTTTGTTTTCTTTGTTTCCGCTGCCTAACCTTTGAAGTGCAGAGAAATCTCAAAAACTGCTAAGTTTTAAGTGTCTGGCTACATTCACCCCCCCTCTCTAGCCATCCAAGCACCAACAAGTGGTATCAGAGCTTGGGGCTTTGTTCAAGCGGCTTAACATCCGAGAGTCAACGACAATGGTTTTGAGAGAAGAATTTAGCACTACCTGACCTCCCTTCTTCGATGGATCAGATTTTCAATATTGGAGATCAAGATGGAGTACTATCTCAAGATGGACATCAACACATGGTTCGCTGTGAAGGAGGGTTTTTTCCCTCCAAAGGATGATGAAAGAAAAGAATTGGAATCTTAGCGTTGGTCGGCTGAGCAAACCCGGAAAAGTGAAGCCGATGCGAAGGCGGTGGTGACTTTGCAATGTGGCATGAACAAAGATCAACTAATCAAGGTTGGTCCCTTTACAAGTGCAAAGGATTTGTGGAACAAACTCATCGAACTCCATGAGGGTACCCGAGATTCAAGAATAGCCAAGAGGGACTTGTTCCTCAACCAACTACAAAATCTCTCCATGAAGGAGAGTGAAACGGTAAGCGAACTCCATAGTAGATTCAAAGAAGTCCTCAACGGTCTTCATTCTATTGACGAAAAGGTTGAGAACCGCGACCTTGTAAGGTATGTGTTAAAAGCTTTTCCAAGGAATGCTTTGTGGTCATCCATGGTGGATGCCTACAAAGTTTCTAAGGATTTGTCAATTGTAAAATTAGATGATCTATTTTGTGAAATGGAGCTTCATGAGATGGCTAACAAAGGCCCCAAGGAGAAGGGGATTGCCTTAGTTGCAGGGGAAAAGACCAAGAAGAAAAAGGAGAAGAAGAAGGAGAAGGAAGTCTCTTCATCCTCATCCGAGTCCGAGTCCGATTCCGAGGAGGATGGCAGTGAGTCTTCTTCCTCCGAGATGGCCAATTTTGTTAGAAGGATGATGAGGAAGAGTCGACGCTTCAAGGGTAAAGGTAACCCTAGTGAAGTTAAGATTGATAAGTCTAATATTACTTGCTATAAGTGTAGCAAGAAAGGGCACTTCAAGAAGGACTGCCCAAAGCTCAAGAAGGAGGATAATGTTGATGCAGTCTGGCCCTGATTGTTGTTTTGGTGTTGACACCGATTTAAGTTTAGGTGGATGATTATTGATTATGATTAAGTCCTGATCGGGGATCAGACATGGTATGGAAAATCCTAGTCTGGAGGGCTAGGTGTTGGAAAATCCTAACCTGGAGGGTTAGGTGTTGAAAATCCTAGTCTGGAGGGCTAGGTGCTGGAAAATCCTAACCTGGAGGGTTAGGTGTTGAAAAGTCCTAGCTTGGAGGGCTAGGTGTTGGAAAAGTCCTAATTCGGAAAGGTTGGGTGAAAAGTCCTAGCTTGGAGGGCTAGGTGAAAAGTCCTAACTTGGAGGGTTATGTGCAAATTCCCATCCTGGAGAATTAGGTGAAAAAGTCCTGGCTTGGAGGGTCAGGTGCCTAGCTTGGAGGGCTAGGTTGGATGAAGTTCTAACTCGGAAGGGTTGGGTGAAAAGTCCTAGCTTGGAGGGCTAGGTGAAAAGTCCTAACTTGGATGGTTAGGTGCAAATTCCCAACTTGGAGAGTTAGATGGAAAATCCTTAGCTTGGAGGGCTAAGGTGGATGGAAACTTAGCTTGGAGGGCTGAGTTTGAGTCCCTGGATCGGTCTGGTGATCGATCAGGGATTCTGGCACGCTGCTCCTTCGTGGATCGGTCTGGTGACCGATCCAGCGATGACTGATCGGTCGGGTGACCGATCAGGGAGCACACAGTGAGGTTGGGAACCTACTGTACTGCTCCTGATCGATTTGGTGACCGATCAGGGAGTGTGTGTTTCACCTACTGCTTGGCTCCTAATCGCTCGGGTGACCGATCAGGGAGCGAACAGTTGAGGTTGAGTTCTCTTGCTGATCTGAACCTGATCGGTCTGAAGACCGATCAGGGTCACTGTGCAGATCGTTCCGGAGAACGATCCAGCATCGCAGGTTCCTCACTATGATCGATCAGGCTCTAGCCTGATCAGTCTGGTCATGATCTGATCGGTCTGGTGACCGATCAGGAGGCTGCCTGATCGGTCTGATGACCGATCAGGAGGTCTGGACTGCGAAGCTCAGAAATCGCCCAAGAAAGGGGTGGATCGTTCGGGTGATCGATCCACAACTTGGGATCGGTCCGGTGATCGATCCAGGAGAAGTCACAAAGAAATCGCGATTTCTGATTGAGCGTTGGGGACTGATCAGGCTCTAGCCTGATCGGTCTGGACCTAGCCTGATCGATCTGGTGACCGATCAGGAGTCGCTCTGATCGGTCGGGTGACCGATCACTTTAATTCAAATTGCACTGTCAGACGCTCTGATCGTGTCTGACCGTATCCGATTCGCTGATGGTTGCCTCTGATACTTGATTTACTGTGTGATATACTGCTCTAATATTTTGACTAAGCTGCAGGTGACAGGGGAGGATTCAAACACTCAAGGAGAAGTCAAAGGGGGCTTTCCTTGGAGCAGGTTTGTCCATTTCTCCACTCAAGTTGCAACGGCTGGAGCTGCAGGACTGAAGCCGCTGACTGAAGCTTGGCTGAGGGAGCTCAGGAAGTTCAGTAAGGGTTCAATGTAGCTGGCGTTGGCAGTGAGGCAGCTGGAGGCTGCTGGAGATGAGGTCACTTGATGCTTGGTGGAGAAACAAAAAGGAACGGGAGACAGCTTGGTGGAAGCAGAGAAGCATTCGAAAGCTTACAAATTGTGTTCTTGAGTTCCTGTGCCTTGAGTTCTCCACATCAAGCTTGCTGTGTTCTTGAAGTTTCCATCATTCTGAGCAAGCTATCGAGAAGCAATCATCCATTACTCGAGCACTTGAAGGAGAGAACGAGAGGCTTGGAGTCCGACAGTGGGAAGACACGAAGAAGGGTTCTTGCGTGAGATCGCCACTGGGTGGAGCTCAGGGAAGCTTGCTGCGTTCTTCTCTTTGCTGGGTGTTTGAGTAAGATCTTTCTTGTTGTTTCATTGAGCTTAAACATTTATCTGATTAAAACGCTGTGGAGAGGTTTCTCCACCGAGAAGGAGGTTGCTTTATATCCGGTAATCACCGGGGCTTGATCTGCCGACGATCAAGGGATCGCCCACCTTAAGGGCACGCCAAGGAGTAGGGGCAAGTTATCCCCGAATCTTGTAAACCCTCTTGATAGCGATCTTGGTAGCTGTGGTTGTTAGCTTTCATCTTTGTTTTTAGTTTACTGCACTGTTTTGTTTTTCCTTTGCTTCTTCCGCTGTGCTACTGATAAGCTAAGTGCAGAAAACTTGCTAAGTTCTCAAAGAGAAAGTGTTGGCTATATTCACCCGCCCTCTCTAGCCATCTCGTCACCAACAAGTGGTATCAGAGCTTGGGGCTCTGTTTACGGCTTAACATCCAAGAGTTCTCAACAAGATGCCTTTGAGAGAAGGCTTCTCCACCACCCGACCTCCATTCTTTGATGGCGCCGACTTTCAGTATTGGAGATCAAAGATGGAATATTATTTGAAGATGGATATCCATACTTGGTTCGCGGTGAAGGAGGGATTCATTCCTCCTAAGGATGACGAAGGCAAAGAACTCGAGTCTTCACGGTGGACTGCCGAACAAACACGAAAGAGTGAAGCCGACGCGAAGGCGGTTGTCACTCTACAATGTGGCATGAACAAAGATCAACTCATCAAAGTTGGTCCTTTCACAAGTGGCAAGGACCTGTGGAACAAACTCATTGAGCTTCACGAAGGCACCCGGGACTCTAGAATCGCAAAGAGGGATTTGTTCCTCAACCAACTTCAAAATCTCTCCATGAAGGAGAATGAGTCGGTAAGTGAGCTTCATAGTCGTTTCAAGGAAGTCCTCAGTGGGCTTCATTCAATTGATGAAAAGGTCGAGAACCGCGACCTTGTGAGGTATGTTTTGAAAGCATTTCCAAGGAATACTTTGTGGTCATCTATGGTGGATGCCTACAAAGTATCCAAGGATTTATCTATTGTAAAATTAGATGATTTATTTTGTGAGATGGAGTTGCATGAAATGGCTAACAAAGGCCCCAAGGAGAAGGGGATGCNTTACCAAAATATTTTTGTTTGCTAGACATGGGGTGAGATGTTAGGATCAACTCAATTTCTCAAAATGTCAATGCATCCCTTGAGAAATTAAGTTGACGAGATAATAATCACGGTGGTGACCAAGTATGGGGAAAACCATTACATAACATATGTGTATATGGCTCCTTGATCATACTTGGACATTCCAATCAAGGAAACTTGATTGGAACATTGGATTTGACTCAAACTTGATTGAATTTGCTTGATTGATTGTTGATTGAGTTTGACTCCATTTGTATGGGTCAAAGTGATTGTTGAACCTATAAGGACCTTTGATTCGTGTTAAGGGATCAATTTTAGTCAGGAAATCATGTCCAAGTTCGATAAAATTCATCAGATCTCGTTGGAAAGTTTAAGAAATTCTGAAACTGAACATTTCAGTTTGTATCAGGGAATACCAGGAACCCTGATCGGTCACCGGACCGATCAGGCATAGGGTTGATCGGTCCCTGGACCGATCTGGCTTCTTCTTGTGGTGTTCGGTCCACAGACCGATCAGCGAGGCAAGCCGTGATCTTCTGGAATTTGACTAAGTGTACTGAGCTAGCGCGGATCGGTCCCTGGACCGATCTGACACCCTATGGTGATCGGTCCACAGACCGATCAGGGAGCCCAGCAGTTTTCCTCCAGACCCTACTGTTCGTATCCTGATCGGTCAACCGACCGATCAGGAGTGTGTCTGATCGGTCATCCGACCGATCAGGACCGGGCCAGTCCGATCAGGCTATAGCCTGATCGGTCTGGGTGCGATCAGATCGAACGGTGATCCGTTCAAACGCATTAAATTAGGTTGGTGGATCGATCCACCAACCGATTAACTTTGCCAAACACCCTCATCTCCCGAACCCTAGCGCCGAAAAACCCTTTACGCGACCCCGTGTGTGCAAGAAGGCTCTCCTCTTGTTCTTCTTCCTCGTGTGAGCGTAAGTGTGAAGGATTCTTGGAGTCCTGTGCACGTTCCTCTCTCGCAGAAACATTCAGCGACCATCTCTTGCACCGCGACCCCCTCTTCCGCGCAAGGTTTTTGCTCTCGACCTCCAGGAACTACTCCAATGGCACCAAAGTAAGTTCTTGCTTTGGTTTTTCATTCGAATCAATCTATAATATGTGTTTGTGAAGCTAACCATGTTTTGCTCTTGTTCTTGCTGTTGTGCCGTGATCCTTTGCCCGTGACCCTACTTTCTCACCTGTCTATGATCAATTTTATCTACCTTTTGATTGGGTATCATCTTATATGATCAATTCTTGTTTTGGATGATCGATCTTATCAAATAAATTGAATTCTGTGTCATGACCAATTCAACCTCCTATAGAAAGTCTTCCAAGGGTAAGGAACCTATGGAGGATAGTTCTAAGGGCAAAGGCCCTTCGTCTTCTACACCTCCTACGAGGCCTCCATCTCCCCCGCATCCTAGATTTCAGAACATTCTCTATGCCCTAGAATTTCATTGGCACAACTTCAAACTAATGCCATGTCGGTCAGTGGACCAAACTTTTGTTTATGAACATTGTCCTACGGTGAGAGGAATCATTGAGTACTATGAGCTTCAAAACATCCTTTTCTTAGAAAGGCCAATCAATGTTGATTTGGTCTCTGAATTCTACAATAATCTGGCCAATGGGGAGGCACGGGTGGCGGACCCGTGTCACCGGTGTCGATCTTGACTTTACCCTATCGTCCTTCACTATGTTTCTGGGTTGTCGTCGCTCCGAGAATGATTTTTCGCTTTATCCATATCTTCCTGACCCTCTTCCTGTCCCCTTTACTGGAGTCACTCCTGACTCCATCTATGAGCATTTTCTAGGCCACCCAGGCCACGGGGTTCTGGTGGCACACCCATACATTTCCCACGTTTCCTGCTCTCCATCTATCTCCCATTGATTATGTTCTGTTTAAGATTATCACAAATTGTCTTCTTCCAACTACGTCAAAGCATCTTGATGAGATCCATCCATTCCACTGCCTGATGCTTTACGGGATGCATCTGCAGTTAGATTTTGACATAGCACCGTCCATCTATTTCTCCATCATTGTTCATGGTCTGAGGTATGGTCAGACGATCTATATGCCATTCGGTCATATCATCACTGCCTGGCTGCAGTCCGCTGGGATCGATGTCTCACAGGGTCGTACGGTACCTATGGTGCGACAGGACTGCCGACTTGATCGTCGCATGCTGGCCCAGTCTGGTATTGTTGTCGGATCACGAGGGTTGCGTTGGAAGAATCAGAGACACATGGGGGAGTTTCCAGGAGCAGCCCATTCCCAGGAGCAGCCCGCTGATATAGATGATTATGATGAGTGGGCTCCTGACCTTCGATGGCAGATTGCGGAGTTAGAGCGGTTGCTGCAGCACGAATTGCATATCTCTGAGCTCTGGCGACAGGAGGTCCGCTCAAAGTTTCAGACTTTTGATCACCGTCTCGATGCTTTAGCCTCTGATGTCTCTGAGATGCACTCCTTCCAGGACAGATGGTATGAAGAATGGTATCATCATACATTTCCTGATGGTGCATCTCCCAGTGGCCCTTCACCAGGAGATATCGTCTACATTGATGATTCGGACGATGATCCAGTTGACGATTGACCACTCTGTGTTCGTGTTTGATGTTTTTGACGGTTGTGTACATCCTAACTTTTGTCTGCTCTATCTTGCTTAAGATGTTACTGTTTGTTGATGCTATGATGACTACTATCTAAAATTGTGCTATATTGCCATGATTATGTTTTTATCTCATGATAGTATGCCTATTGTTGATGTCATGCTGTTTATATGACTATGATTTGCATGTTTGCTACACTGCCATGTTCATGCTTACAATGTCAAGTCTACCTGATACATATACATGTTATGGCATGCTTTGCGAGTTAATAATTCGTGTTCATATGATGCATGTGATTGCTATATCTTGCTCTATCTTTTTCACATGTGTTCGTATGGTTATCCAACAACCTATCACATCTTTGTTGATTTGGGATACCCCTAGGGTTGAGGGGGAGTTTGTTTTAATCTTAACAGCCCTTCTAGCCCCTTTTCGGTGTTCGACAAAGGGGGAGAGTGTGGATTGGTTAAGTTTAGGATGATCATGTTGTAGGGGGAGGATCTGGATTCCCCTATGATTCTGAAGTTGAAAAATATTGATTGAGATCCCTAAACTTAGATCGGGTTGTCAAACAACAAAAAGGGGGAGATTGTTGATGCAGTCTAGCCCTGATTGTTGTTTTGGTGTTGACACCGATTTAAGTTTAGGTGGATGATTATTGATTATGATTATGTCCTGATCGGGGATCAGGCATGGTATGAAAAATCCTAGTCTGGAGGGCTAGGTGTTGGAAAATCCTAACCTGGAGGGTTAGGTGTTGAAAATCCTAGTCTGGGGGGCTAGGTGCTGGAAAATCCTAACCTGGAGGGTTAGGTGATGAAAAGTACTACCTTGGAGGGCTAGGTGTTGGAAAAGTCCTAATTCGGAAAGGTTGGGTGAAAAGTCCTAGCTTGGAGGGCTAGGTGAAAAGTCCTAACTTGGAGGGTTAGGTGCAAATTCCCATCCTGGAGAATTAGGTGAAAAAGTCCTGGCTTGGAGGGTCAGGTGCCTAGCTTGGAGGGCTAGGTTGGATGAAGTTCTAACTCGGAAGGGTTGGGTGAAAAGTTCTAGCTTGGAGGGCTAGGTGAAAAGTCCTAACTTGGAGGGTTAGGTGCAAATTCCCAACTTGGAGAGTTAGATGGAAAATCCTTAGCTTGGAGGGCTAAGGTGGATGGAAACTTAGCTTGGAGGGCTGAGTTTGAGTCCTTGGATCGGTCTGGTGATCGATCAGGGATTCTGGCACGCTGCTCCTTCGTGGATCGGTCTGGTGACCGATCCAGCGATGACTGATCGGTCGGGTGACTGATCAGGAAGCACACAGTGAGGTTGGGAACCTACTGTGCTACTCCTGATCGATCTGGTGACCGATCAGGGAGTATGTGTTTCACCCATTAACTGGCTCCTGATCGGTCTGGTGACCGATCAGGGAGCGAGCAGTGATGTTGAGTTCCCCTGCTGAACTGCTCCTGATCGGTCGGGTGACCGATCAGGATCACTGTGCAAATCGTTCCGGAGAACGATCAAGCATCGCAGGTTGCTCACTATGATCGATCAGGCTATAGCCTGATCGGTCTGGTCATGATCTGATCGGTCTGGTGACCGATCAGGAGGCTGCCTGATCGGTCTGATGACCGATCAGGAGGTCTGGACTGCGAAGCTCAGAAATCGCCCAAGAAAGGGGTGGATCGTTCGGGTGATCGATCCACAAGCTGGGATCGGTCCGGTGATCGATCCAGGAGAAGTCACAAAGAAATCGCGATTTCTGATTGAGCGTTGGGGACCGATCAGGCTCTAGCCTGATCGGTCTGGACCTAGCCTGATCGGTCTGGTGACCGATCAGGAGTCGCTCTGATCGGTCGGGTGACCGATCACTTTAATTCAAATTGCACTGTCAGACGCTCTGATCGCGTCTGACCGTATCCGATTCGCTGATGGTTGCCTCTGATACTTGATTTACTGTGTGATATACTGCTCTAATATTCTGACTAAGCTGCAGGTGACAGGGGAGGATTCAAACACTCAAGGAGAAGTCAAAGGGGGCTTTCCTTGGAGCAGGTTTGTCCATTTCTCCACTCAGGTTGCAACGGCTGGAGCTGCAGGACTGAAGCCGCTGACTGAAGCTTGGCTGAGGGAGCTCAGGAAGTTCAGTAAGGGTTCAGTGTAGCTGGCGTTGGCAGTGAGGCAGCTGGAGGCTGCTGGAGATGAGGTCACTTGATGCTTGGCGGAGAAACAAAAAGGAACGGAAGACAGCTTGGTGAAAAAAAGAGAAGCATTTGAAAGCTTACAGCTTGTGTTTTTGAGTTCCTGTGCCTTGAGTTCTCCACATCAAGCTTGCTGTGTTCTTGAGGTTTCCATCATTCTGAGCAAGCTATCAAGAAGCAATCATCCATTACTCGAGCACTTGAAGGAGAGAACGAGAGGCTTGGAGTCCGACAGTGGGAAGACACGAAGAAGGGTTCTTGCGTGAGATCGCCACTGGGTGGAGTTCAGGGAAGCTTGCTGCGTTCTTCTCTTTGTTGGGTGTTTGAGTAAGATCTTTCTTGTTGTTTCATTGAGCTTAAACATTTATCTGATTGAAACATTGTGGAGAGGTTTCTCCACCGAGAAGGAGGTTGCTTTATATCCGGTGATCACCGGGGCTTGATCTGCCGACGATCAAGGGATCGCCCACCTTAAGGGCATGCCAAGGAGTAGGGGCAAGTTATCCCCGAACCTTGTAAACCCTCTTGTCCGCGATCTTTGTAGCTGTGGTTGTTAGCTTTCATCTTTGTTTTTAGTTTACTGCACTGTTTTGTTTTTCCTTTGCTTCTTCCGCTGTGCTACTGATAAGCTAAGTGCAGAAAACCTGCTAAGTTCTCAAAGAGAAAGTGTTGGCTATATTCACCCCCCCCCTCTCTAGCCATCTCGTCACCAACAGCGTCCAGTCCATCTTTTCCTTATATATGCTCTAAAACATCAACTAGACTTTGACTTAGGCTACTGGGTTTTTAAGCCTATCATTTACTACTCATGTTACAGTACCTCACTAAAGGCACATATGGTCCATTGCCACATTTTGACTGCATCCATAGCCTCATTAGGGATTGGCATAGTAGGCAGAGGTGACCTAGTAGAGTTGTCTAATTTTAACATAGTAGGTATCCGCCAAACTCCATTATTCGGCTCGTCTCATGGTGCCTCTTCCTTAGCTTCTTCACAAACTAGTGACTCGTATGTCAATTTCACGATGACATGTTTCGTCACTTTGACTCGCTCTATACCATGATTCAGGACCAATATACCTCATTTTAGGTCAACTTACAGATTTTCATCAGGAGATGATCACTCACATGGACCACTTAGAGCAGGACCACCACACTATATTTGACTTCTTTCGCTCCTCGCACATTTCTCCTCCTGATTCTTGACTCCTTCTGGCATGTATTGATACATAGACTATTTGTTATCTTTGGATATTGTATGACTTTGGATTCGCTAGGCAACTTGTGCCCATGACTTTGGCTTTATACCCTATCTTATATATTTCAGCTTTGTGTACATTATTAGATGTTATTCAGTTTCATGGCTCTACTTTATAAATATGCTTGTTAGGATAGGCTTTTACTAGTATAACTTGTTGGTGCAGGAAGCACCAGATCGAACCTTGTTTTGATATTGGCAAAGGATTCAAAGTTAAGGGTTGTTTGTTGTCTAACAATGCTGCTTGAGAGTGTAGGAAACAAAGTCCTAGCGAAGGGCTGCTAGGCACCTGACGATGGGTTGTCAGGAAACCAAGTCCTGGCGAAGGGCTGCTGGGCGAAAACCAAGTCCTGGCGAAGGGCTGCTAGGCGAAAACCAAGTCCTGGCGAAGGGCTGCTGGACGAAAACCAAGTCCTGGCGAAGGGTTGCTAGGCGAAAACCAAGTCCTGGCGAAGGGCTGCTAGGCGAAAACCAAGTCCTGGCGAAGGGCTGCTGGGCAAAACTCAAGACCTGGCGAAGGGCTGCTGGGCAAAAGTCCAACTGGAGGATCCGGTTGGCACCAGGTAAAACTCTCCCGAGAGGAGTAGGTGAGGACGCGTTCCCCTCGAGGGAACATTAGGCGTCGGTTCGACCTAGGGCTCCATTTTGGAGATCCAAAGTCAGAACCAAGACAGCTAAGGCTGTTTTAACTAACTTATTATTTGCTGTTTTGGACTAACCCTGGATGCAGGACCGAAGGACTGTGTTTCTGCAGCTCAGAGGGCCTCAAAGGAGTGAGGCCGCAGCTGAGCAGGGCGCCCCGGATGTGTCGGGCGCCCCAGAGTCAACCCAAAGTCAGCAGAGAAGTAAACCTCCGACAGCAGCGTGTTGGGGGGGCGCCCCGCGCATGTCGGGCGCCCCTCTTGTCGCGGGCGCCGCGCAAATCGGGTGCCGCGCAGATCGGGCGCCCCGCGTGTCTCGGGCGCCCACTGTGCCACGCCACTGAAGGCGGCTGCAGCTCACCCTCGCGAAGCCTCGGTGATAAAGTTTGACCGGTCAATCGAGCGCCCCGTGCGCGTCGGGCGCCCTAGTCAAAAACAATCCCGAAGATAACGAGATCAGCTTTGACCAGAGCATCGCCGGATCTGCTGCCACGTGGAGGGCGCCCCGAGCATGTCGGGCGCCCCCTGCCCTATATAAAGAGGGCCTCGACCCTCTTCAAAGACAACGAATTCCTTCGACAATTCTACGCTCTTCTGCTTCCACGACACGCTCCAGAAAGCTGCCAACTCAAGCCGACGACGTCCCGCTGCTCCAGAACTTCAATCTTCACCGGACGTCGGTAACAAGAGTTGTATTTAAGTTTACGAGAATATTTTTATTATTATTTGTGTGTAAACTTTTGCGAACTTATAGAATTGCCCGCAGAAAACGGTCAACGACCGTGGGCCTTGGAGTAGGAGTCGACCCAGGCTCCGAACCAAGTAAACCGGCTGTGTTTACGTTGTTGTGTTCTCTTTTATTTCCGCTGCGCACCCGCTCTTTTTAAATCCGAACGAATTGCGACATTCACCCCCCCCCCCTCTCTCGCATTTCTCGATCCAACATAACTTTGTTTAAAATTCTAGTTTTCAAAATTTTACTAACTTTTTGCAAAATTCCGAAACTAAGCGTTTTCAAAACAAAGAATGGAACTAACCTAGGTCTTTACCGTAGTTGGCATACACCTATAGTTTTAGGTAACCAACATCTCACAAGCACATTAGGATCCTTTGCTTGTGTTTGATTCAACCTAGAAATGGGTGAGATGCTTAGGCCTTAGCCTAGATTTCAGATGCTTATGTTTGTGCATCGCTATAAATCCAAGGCTTTAAATTCAAATTGATCAAGTCAAACAAGTGTAAACTAATTTTCAACTAATCCAACTTTTAATCACACAAACTGACATCTTATGATATTCAACTAAGTACTAAAGTTGGATATTTCATATAAGGACTTTTTTTAGATCCTTTCTGTTGGATCGAAGAAAACGATAGAGGAGGGGGTGAATATCGTTATCAAATTTTCGGACAGTTAAAGAATATACGCAGTGGAAAAAGATAAAGTACACAAGAACACAAGCGTTTTTTACTTGGTTCGGAGTCGCGATCAGCTCCTACGTACTCCAAAGCCCACGGTCCTTGACCGTATACTTTGGGCAATTCTATGTTCGGAAAGATTTTTACAGATTGAAAGTACAGATATAGAATTCGAAAAACTAAATCACAACACTTTCGTAAATTGAAACTTTACCGACGCCCGAGATGGATCGAATTCCGGAGCAGAGGGTCGGCGGCAGCGCTGGAATCTCGAAATCGAACTTCGCCAGGGCGCAGCGCTTGAGCGAAAGTGTTTGGAGTGTTGGAAAGAATGGATATCGAAGCCTTGGGGGTGAACCCCCTTTTATAGTACCCATGGGGGCGCCTAATTCGTTGGGGGCACCTGACACGTGCCTTCACCTGCGAGAACCTCAATCCGCAGGCCCGATTAGCGCTTTTCCCCTTCGACTCGGCACCTGGGCTGACTGGGCAGCCCGGGACCTCTCGGCCGCCTGGGTTGACCTGGTCAATTGGCTTCGTGGCGGATTTGCTTCGATGGCCGCTTTGGCTTTGACCTTGGGCGTCCGGGACCTCCTGGGCGCCTAGCCCAGTGTGGTTCGAAGCAGTCTTGCTTCTTGGTAGTTTTTGGCCTTGACCTTGGGCACCCGTGACCTCCCGGGCGCCTAGCCCAGTGAACCACCCCACTCCTTTGGGGCGTCTGAGCTGCAGAAACACAATCCTTCGGTCCTAGTAACCAAGGTTAGTTCCAAAACAAACCAAGCAAGAGTGTTAGTCATTATTTACAGCCGTAGTTGTCCTGGTTCTGACTTCGGCTCTCCCAAATGGAACCCTAGGTCGAACCGACACCTACTGTTCCCTCGATGGGGAACGCGTCCTCACCTACTCCTCTCATGAGAATTTACCTTTTGCCAATCGGCTCCTCCGGATGGACTTTTGCCCAATCCACCTGACCAGGTCTTTGTGCCCAACTTCCGGTCAGGTCTTCTTGCCCAACTTCTGGTTAGGTCTTCGGTGCCCAACTTCCTGTCAGGTTTTTGGTGCCCAGCCCGTTGCCAGGACTTCTTGCCCTGTCCTCGACCAGGACTTCTTGCCCAGTCCTTGACCAGGACTTCTTGCTCAGCTCTTTTCCATGACTTCTTGCCTAGATTAACTAGGACTTTCCTGCACACTTGAGTAACATTATTAGATCACAAATAGTACTTAACTTTGAATCCTTTGCCAATATCAAAACCAGGTTCGATATGGTGCTTCCGGCACCAACACTTTCCTGGACTTTAGACAACCTTTTAATTAAAAATATCAACTCAAGGGGGAGCATCTAAATTTAATTTATTCTAACTTAAATTCTTAACAAATTAATACTTAATTTTAAATTTAAACTTAAACCATTTTTTAAAAATTAAATTTAATTTTCTAATTTTAATAAATTTTCACTTAACATAAATTTTTAAGAAACTAAAGCCAAATCTTAAAATTAAACTTAAACTGATTTTAAATTTAATTAATTTTCAAATTTTAACTTAACTTAAATTTATATTAAAACTTATTGGTAAAATTAAAAATGATTTTAAAACTAAATTTCTTTTTCAAACCTTAAACAAATTTTTAAACATTTACAACTTAAAAATTAAATAAGTTTTTACCAAAAGTAAAATTTAAATCAAATTTTTAATTTTGTAACATAAACATAGTTTAAAATCTTAAACAAATCTTTTAAACTAAATTTTCCTAAACTTTTAAAACTTAATCTAGTTTGCAAAATTGGAATTTAAAATGTTGGTGCAAGATGCATCAATGAGGTCTTCCTCTAATGTTTCGATGTTTAACAATATACTTAAGTTAGTAATATATGTTAGACATGGTAAGGGTTAGTCAAAGTGATCAAGGGTTAGACCAAACTGGACCTTATGTTTAGTAGGTTAAACCCAGGTTGATCAGGTTGACACAGAGTTACCCAAACAGAACCTGATGCTTGGCAAAGTAGATAATACCTAGGGATGGTTAAGGTAACCAAGGGTTAGCCAAACAGAACCTGATGTTTGGTAAGATGATCAAACCTAAATTAAATCTGGTTAATATACTGAGGTTTGATCAGCTAGAACAAGGGTTAGCTAAACAGGATCTGAAATTTAGCAGAAACCCCAAGGTTGGTCAGTTAGACCAATGAGTAAGTTGTTGGATCAAGAAAACACAATAGAGGGGGGGTGAATATCGTGAAAACGTTTCGGATTAGAAGTTAAGAGAATACGCAGCGGAAATTAAAACAAGCACACAGAACGCAAGGATTTTTACTTGGTTCGGAGTCGCGGTCGGCTCCTACTCCAAGGCCCATGGTCCTTGACCGTTTACTGCGGGCAATTCTATAATGCGCAAAGTTTTACACAGATTTGTACAATAATAGTGCAATAAAAAGAACAAGTTTACTCTTCGTTACCGACGCCTGGTGTGGATCGTGCTTCGGAGTGGAGGGTCGTCGTCGGTGCTAGAATCTCGAGATTGGGAATTTTCGGAGTGGAGCGCTAGAGTGAAGAGCATTGAGGCGTTCGAGAGTTGTGTGTTGAAGCCTTGGGGGTCGAGCCCCTTTTATAGTGCACCTGGGGGCGCCCTGGGCATTGGGGGCGCCCTCCACGTGCCTCTGGATCCGCAAACTCCTATCCGAAACTCGGTCAGCCCTTATCCCTTCAGGATCGAGCTCAGAGCTGACGGGGGCACCCGGGACATTGTGGGTGCCCTGCTTGACTTAGTCAACAGGCTTCATGGTTTATTTTTGATTCGGTTCATTTCTTTGCTTGGACTCAGGGCGCCCTGCCTAGTGCAGTTTCGAAGCGACTCTTTGCTTGGTTGTTTGCTTTAACCTTGGGGGCGCCCGGGACCTCCCGGGCGCCCTGCCTAGCTGCTGCCCCTCTCCTTTGGGGCGTTCTGAGCTGCAGAAACTCGTTCATTCGGTCCTGCATCCAGGGTTAGTTCCAAAACAACAAGGTAAGAGTGTTAGATAATTTTTTTTTACAGCCGTAACTGTCTTGGTTCTGACTTTGGGTCTCCAATATGGAACCCTAGGTCGAACCGACGCTTACTGTTCCCTCGACGGGGAGCGCATCCTCACCTACTCCTCTCAGGAGAGTTTACCTTTTGCCAACCAGCTCCTCCGGTTGGACTTTTATCCAGCAGCCCTTCACTGAGTTTTCAATTCCTGGCAGTCCTTCGCCAGGTGCCTAGTAGCCCTTTGCTAGGGCTTTGTTTCCTGGCAGTCCTTCACCAGGTGCCTAGCATCCCTTCGCTAGGACTTTGTTTCCTGCACACTTAATGAGCACATTAGATAAAAATAACCTCTTAACTCTTGAACCCTTTGCCATTATCAAAACCCAGGTTTGACTTAGGTGCTGCCTGCACCAATAATCTCCACCTTTTTGATTTATGGCAACCCGGTTCAAAAAGTTATGTTAAAAATTATAACAGATTAAGCAATAAGGTTAAGACCAATTAAATATAGCAATTTTGAACAGTATTAAGACCAATGTAATTTTGAACATAAAAAATTTTCTTCATACTCCCCCTGAGTAATTGTGTTATAAAACACATAAAATACTTAACTTTGACCTTTCCTCCCCCTTTGACATATTTCAAAAATATTCATCGGTGAACAAGATATCTAATAGGGATGCAGTTTTTGTAAAACTTCTAAGTGTTTCATGTTTTTGACAAATGGTTTTTTTTCAAAAAATAGAGTTAAAGCGTTTGCACCAAAAAACATTTTACACTTAGAAAGGTTTTGCAAGCCTAAATTTTGTTAAAAAAACTTTTACTTACAAGGCTTTGCAAAAAGAATTTTACTAAAAAATGTTTACTTAGGCAAAATTTTGAAGTCAAATTTCCCTTAAAAAATTCAACTTTGACAATTGGGAAAAAATTTGTTTACCAAAAAAAATTTGCACACTTAGAAAAATTTACTTGGAAACACTTTGTGCATTTTGAAAATCAAAATCTTTAAGAAATTTTTCGACATGTTTTTCACCAAAAACTTTTCTTAGAAACATTTACCAAAATTTTCAAAAAGTTTTTGCCCAGACAAATTTTGTTTACTAAGAAAAATTTTACTTAGAAAAAAACATGCACTTAACCGATTTGAAACACTTAGAAATATTTGGAAAATTTTGAAGCACTAGAAATACTTGAAAGCACTTGAAGTATTTTGACAGTAGTTTGAAATTTTAACAACACTTAGTACTTAAAAACAATTTGAAGTACTTAGAAATTTTTGCTTTACTTTTTGAAAAAGAGATAAAAGTTAAATATAGAAGAATTCCTTTCTCTCTTTCTTGCTCTCCCCCTTGGCTATATATCAATAAAGAAATATATTTTGAAATAAGTTTTTTTAAAAAATTGTGTATCAGAGCCTATGAGTTTTGAAAACATAAAAATACTTAGTATAACTCTTGAAGGCATTTCAAAAAGCTTTAAATTGCACCAACAAAACTCCACTTTGAAAAGTATTAAAAAATAGTTTGTATTTGTAGGCAAGTCTTTGAGAAAATTCACGCACTTAGAATATTATTGCCTTGAAAAATATTAGTACTTTTGAAAATATTATGTTTGGAAAAATAGAAGTACTTTTGAAAGATATTATGCCTTTTTGAAAATAGAAGTACTTTTGAACATAATATTTTAAGAAAAATTTTAATGTTATTTTGAAAACATAATACTTTACTTGACTTGGTTACTTTTCCAGTTTGACACAATCCTAGGAAACCTTGTTAATTACAAGGACATTTCCCTAAGTGTCCTGGAAAATTTTTCAAAGCCAAGTAATTTCAGAAGTATTCTAAATAGATTTTAAAAGTATTCCAAAGTCATGTAAAATTGTGAAAGTGATGGTATATATAAGCAAAATGATTTTATAGGATAGTATTTTGAAAGAGAAATTATTTAAGTTTTCAAAAGGATTTTAAAAGTGCAGTGCATGAAAACATATAATTTTGAAAATGTTCAATAATTCTTTTAATTTGCTCTCCCCCTAAACTTGACCCAGTCCTAAGAAGCTTATTGATTACAAGCGATCTTCCTCTGAGTCTTAAGGTTTGATTCAAATTATAAGAATTATCTAATAATTTTGAAAAATGATTGTCAGACATAATTTCTTTCAATTTAGACTCCCCCTAAATTAGACATTTCCTAGGAGTCCTTGTAGATCATGATAAAGACTTCCTCTATGTCTTTAGGGTTTGTCAAAATTAAAAGGGAATCAAGCACAATTCTTAAAATGAATTTTGAGGTATTAACATTTTAAAAAAAATGAATATTTGAAAGACATATTTTGAAATGATAACATAGTTTTCGAAAAACATAAGTGATAGTTTGAACACATAGTGTTTTTAAACTTCTTCTTTTAATTTGAACTCCCCCTAAACTTGACACAGTCCTAGGAGGCTTGTTGACCACAAGTTAATCCTCCTTTGAGTCTTTAGGGTTTAGTTCAGATTAAAGGAATTATTCAAAACAAATAATTACCAAAAAACATTTCAAAATTCTTCTTTTGACTCAAACTCCTCCTAAATTTGACACATCCTAGGAGTCCTTGTAGATCATGAAGTGGACCTTCCTCTGTGTCTTTAGGGTTTATTAAAATGAAAAGAATAGTTTTGAATAACAATATGGTAATTTTCAACATAATTTGGAATGATAATAATTTTCCAAAGAGATAGTAACATACAAGGGTTTTTGAATCAAATTTAAGATTTTTTAAAATGATGATAATTTTTCAAAGAGATAGTAATATACGAGGATTTTTGAATCAAATTTTTGAAAACCTTATTTTGAGATGATACTAAATTTTAGAGCATAAGGTTTTTGAAAAAATCTAGATTTTTAAAAAAACTCCCCTTGTATCCGACTCGTCTGACTTTTTCTAAGTGCTTGAAGGGTCTTCAGTATTGACTAGGTTTGACTATGTTGACTTGGTTTTACCAATAATTGACCCAATCAAGTCCTAGGTCTTAGTATTAATTCAATCAAGACTTAGTTTGATGAGTTAATTTTGAAAACAAATGAAATTAAATTTTTGAAAAATATTGAGTGGAAAACATATAGAGTTAATTTAGAATTAATTTTTTAAAAAATTGAGTTGATTTTGAAGAAGTATTGAACTATATAATTAGGTCCTAGACATCTCACCCAGTTCTACATGACAAAACAAGTTACCTTATATATTTTGTAAGATGCTTAATTTTATCTTTGATTTTATGTTAAATCTAAGATTTACTTAAAATTTGTGTTAGATTCAAATCTGACAATAGTAAAGTGAATTTGATTTTCTATAATTGGCTTCCAGGTCTTGGCGAAGCACTAGACCTTCTTTGGCCGTAGCCTTATTGGATCATCATCCCTTTCCTTGACAAAGCCTTTTATAGAAAATTCATCTTCAAGTTACTCCTTGAAAGATTTTGGTCTAACTAGTTTGGGTCTTGGATCGGTAGCTTCGACTAGTTCCACCAGACTAAACAGACCAAGTAGTGTATACTTGACCTTATTAGAAGGGCTTCCCTAATGTACTATCATCTCACCTCCTCCCAATACTAGGTTTTCAAGTTTTAAGTAACTCTTTACTCCTTAAACTAATCAATCCTAATTCTAAGCAAAAAAAAAAAGCATAACAAAAATGATCTAAGTTATATCATAATTGAAATAAAACTCAGGTTTTTTAAAATCAACAAGGTTGTGAATTAAGTTTTCTAACATATTAACCTTAACTAACTTATATGAATCAATCACGTTATTTGAGATAAATATTGGATTTTCAAATATTGAAAACTTACCTTTTGATTCCTTATTGGGAATCTCCCCCTTGATTCTTGCCGTCTCGGATCTAGACTCATCTTCTGATTCCGTGTCTGAGTCGGACTCGGGTACTGGTTGAAGCTCCTTCTTTGGTGGTTCTTTTGGAGTTTTCCCTGCAATAGAATTTACACCTTCCTCGACCATTACAGTATCTGTTTAATTATTTAAATCTAAATTTTGAAAAGAATTTGAAATCGGTTACCATCTCAGTCAATTCGTCGTCTGATTCTGGTTCGATTTCGACTTTGGATTCGGGTTCAGACTCTGATTCGGCTGTCTGTGCTTGGACCGAAAGTGCAAGATAACTTACCCGATCTTCTTCTTCATCTGAGATGAAGGTTGATCAATTTTTCCCAAATCTCTCTAGCACATCTGAATGGACCTACTAGTTCGAGTTGCTCCTTAGTTAGGCCACATTGTAGGATTGCAGTTGCCCTTGCATCGGTCTCGATTTGGTTGAGGGTTTGTTCATCCAGTTTATCCCACTCGATTGACAACTCATCTTCTATGGGAAAAGAGAATCCCGTTTGGATGATCCGCCATAAGTCCATGTGGGCCTTCAGAAGGGACTCCATTTGATTTCTCCAAAAATGAAGTTCTCGCCGGAGAATAGTGGTGGACGGGCACTGTTCTACTCTTGGTTGGCCATTTAAAATAATCCTTGCACACAAAAGAAATAACAGGATGTACCAAGACTTGGTCTTGGATTAGTAGTGTGGGAGAAAGAAAAAATAGCCCAACAAAAATATTACACGAATTTCGAGGTAAAATAATAAAAAAAAGTTTGAGACAAATTTTTAGAAAATGAATATTCTGATTAATGAAAAACAACAGGAATTCAATGTTTGGGAAAGAATTTGCTCGAATTAAGGTAGCACGAATTTCAAGAAAAAATATTAAAAAAATAATAAAAAAAAAATTTATGACAAATTTTCAAAGATTGATCATTTTATCAATTCTGACTTATGGTGAAAAAATAAGAATTCAAAATTAAAAAAGGCGAAAAAGATCGAGTGGTGTTGCACCAACCTCGATTAACGAAAAAGAAAAGAAATAAAATGAAAAATTTCGTAAATCCGAAAAAAAACTCCCAAATTGGTGGTTGCACCAAATTTGAGCTACCCCGCTCTGATACCACTTGTTGGATCGAGAAAATACGATAGAGGGGGTGAATATCGTGAAAACGTTTCGGATTAGAGGTTAAGAGAATACGCAGCGGAAATTAAAACAAACACACAGAACGCAAGGATTTTTACTTGGTTCGGAGTCGCGGTCGGCTCCTACTCCAAGGCCCACGATCCTTGACCGTTTACTGTGGGCAATTCTATAATGCGCAAAGTTTTACAAAGATTTGTACAATAATAGTGCAGTAAAAAGAACAAGTTTACTCTTCGTTACCGACGCCCGGTGTGGATCGTGCTTCGGAGTGGAGGGTCGTCGTCGGCGCTAGAATCTCGAGATTGGGAGTTTCCGGAGTGGAGCGCTTGAGCGAAGAGCGTTGAGGCATTCGAGAGTTGTGTGTTGAAGCCTTGGGGGTCGAGCCCCTTTTATAGTGCACCTGGGGGCGCCATGGGCGTTGGGGGCGCCCTCCACGTGCCTCTGGATCCGCAAACCCCTATCCGAAACTCAGTCAGCCCTTATCCCTCCAGGATCGAGCTCATAGCTGACGGGGGCGCCCGGGACACTGTGGGTGCCCTGCTTGACTTGGTCAACAGGCTTCATGGTTGATTTTTGCTTCGGTTCATTTCTTTGCTTGGACTCAGGGCGCCCGGGACCTCCAGGGCGCCCTGCCTAGTGCAGTTTCGAAGCGACTCTTTGCTTGGTTGTTTGCTTTGACCTTGGGGGCGCCCGGGACCTCCAGGGCGCCCTGCCTAGCTGCTGCCCCTCTCCTTTGGGGCGTTCTGAGTTGCAGAAACTTGTTCCTTCGGTCCTGCATCCAGGGTTAGTTCCAAAACAACAAGGTAAGAGTGTTAGATAATTTTTTTTTACAGCCATAGCTGTCTTGGTTCTGACTTCGGTTCTCCAATATGGAACCCTAGGTCGAACCGACGCCTACTGTTCCCTCGACGGGGAACGCGTCCTCACCTACTCCTCTAAAGAGAGTTTACCTTTTGCCAACCGGCTCCTCCGGTTGGACTTTTACCCAGCAGCCCTTCGCCGGGTTTTCAATTCCTAGCAATCCTTCGCCAGGTGCCTAGCAGCCCTTCTCTAGGACTTTTTTTCCTGGCAGTCCTTCGCCTGGTGCCTAGCAGCCCTTCGCTAGGACTTTGTTTCCTGGCAATCCTTCGCCAAGTGCCTAAGAGCCCTTCGCTAGGACTTTGTTTCCTGGTAGTCCTTCGCCAGGTGCCTAGCAGCCCTTCGCTAAGACTTTGTTTCTTGCACACTTAATGAGCACATTAGATAAAAATAACCTCTTAACTCTTGAACCCTTTGCCATTATCAAAACCCAGGTTTGACTTAGGTGCTGCCTGCACCAACATAAGC
>JAGFNQ010002308.1:169555-253685 GCA_024364735.1 Boesenbergia rotunda | reverse complement strand
TTTTGGAAGAGTTGCATGATTCATCATAGATCTAACCATGTCCATCAAGGTTCGGTTACGCCTCTCAGATACACCATTATGCTGTGGTGTATATGGCGGAGTCCATTGAGACAATATCCCATTGTCCCTAAGATAATCTTGAAACTTTTGACTCAAGTATTCACCACCCCGATCGGATCGAAGTATCTTAATACTTTTGCCAAGCTGTTTCTCTACTTCACTTCTGAACTCTTTGAATTTCTCAAAAGCTTCAGATTTGTGTTTCATTAAGAACACATACCCGAATCGTGAGTGATCATCGATAAAGGTAATGAAGTAACTATAACCTCCTTGTGCAAGAGTTGGCATTGGTCCACATACATCAATATGTATTAGACCAAGCAATTCTCCCACTGGTTTACCTTTTCCGGAAAAGGATAATTTGGTCATCTTGCCTTTTAAGCATGATTCGCATGTATCAAATGAACTGGGTTCAAATGATTCCAGAATTCCACATCGGTGTAATTTGGTCATGTGTTTCTTACTTACATAGCCAAGACGACAATGCCACGTATAGGAGTCTATTTGATTATCTATTCGAGCACGTTTGTTGCTAACTTCGATATTGAAAATGTCACCGGATAAATCTAACGTGTAGATACCATTGTATAAAGTTCCGGTCCCATAAAGAACACCATTTAAAGTTATGTAACAGCAATTGTTACTAAAAGTTAAATGATAACCTTTTTCATTCAAGCATGAAATAGATACAATGTTCTTTATTAACGAAGGAACAAAATAACAATTATCTAATTCTAAGACAAGTCCAGTAGGGAGCTTTAGCAAATATGTTCCGATGGCAACAGCAGCAATCTTTGCTCCATTTCCAACTCGCAAATTCACTTCTCCCTTGACGAGTCTTCTTATATTCCTTAGCCCCTGTATGTCATTACATATATGTGAGCTACACCCAGTATCAAGTACCCAGGTGGACGAGAAAATAGACTGACATTCAATAACGAAGATACCTGAAGAGCTTGGGGCATCGGATGCCTACTTCTTCAAGGACTCAAGATAAACCTTGCAGTTTCTTCGCCAATGACCCTCCTTGCCACAGTGATGGCAAGTGCCTTTTGGTGCCTTTTAAGTCTTTTTGGCCTTTTTCTTCTTTCCCTTATTCTGTTCTTTGTGCTTCCTCTTAGAGCCTTTCTTTGAGGAACCAACTAATAGTACCGTCTTCTGATCCTGCTTTACAGAAGGCTCTACAGTCTTCAACAGGTTGAGCAACTCAGGAATGGTAGTCTCCAGCTTGTTCATCCGATAGTTCATCACAAATTGTGAGTAACTCTTGGGCAAACAATGCAAAATTAAGTCAACACTTAGTTCGTGATCCATTGCAAATCCGAGTGTGCCTAGTCGCTCAATGTAACCCAACATCTTCAAGACAAACTGTGAGACAGAAGTGCCTTCCTGCATCTTAGAGGTGAAGAGGATTCTGGAGACCTCGAACCTTTCGGATCTCGCCTGCTCGTTAAACAGCTCATGAAGATGGAAGATGATGGTATGAGCATCCATATGCTCATGCTGCTTTTGCAGCTCAGGTACCATAGCGGCTAGCATGATGCAACTCGCAAGTTCAGAATCGGCCACATGTTTTTGATAGGCCACTAACTGGTCTGGAGTTGCATCTTCTGGAGGATGGTTGGGAAGTTCTTCTTCAAGGACATAAGCAAGCTTTTCTGCCTTGAGGACTATCCTCAGGTTTCGAAGCCAGTCCATAAAGTTTGGCCCAGTCAGCTTATTGGTGTCCAAAATGGAATGCAAATTCAGAGAAGACATGATCAAGTGATTATCCTAGAAATACAAATTGAGCTTATGTGAGAAGAATGATAAAGAATGCATCAATATATATTAATTAAATCCTATATATTTTTCGAATTGAATAACCCTTTTTATCAATTCGGGAGATCGTAGGAACATCTCCAAATAGGTTGATATCCAACCATAGATAAGAACAACCATGGCTTGAGTCCATCAAGTTATTCATAGCTATGAAGGTAGGTAATTATACAGATTACATATTATACATATGTAACTATCACATTATGCTATCAACTAATTGAATGTTTGCATAAATCATTGGGTTGTTAACTCATTAACAAGTATGCAACAATATACATAGCACCCAACTGCACCTCTCTTTACATCGACCTTGGCTGTGGCACAACAAATCGATGCTCCAAGCTTAAGGCTGACCCATTAATCAAGAAATAGTTTTAATATGGTTGGAGCTCATTCAACCGTTTAGTCAGGCTTGGATGTGTCCAACAACCAAAACTAAGGATTGACCTCTGACTCCAACTATATTAATCATAAACTAATTCCATAGTTTGAACATGTTGAGGTTCAAGCCGGGCATGGATGTGTCCATCAACCCAAACGAGAAACAAAACTCCGGTTCTAACCATATTAATGGAAGGTGTTGGCCTTAATATTTTGTAAGGGGTTTTGGGTCTCATCCTTTTCCTTTTAAGCACATTCATGACATATAATTATGTCATATTCTAACGATTTCCTTAATAAAGTATGTATGTGACTTAATTTATCAAGTCTCATTAATTGAATTAGGAACCGGATTTCTTAATTCTAATTTCACACTTTATTCAAGGAATTGTTTTGGGAAACAATTTCCTAAATTGTCATAATCAATTTCGGAAATAATATGTTTAAGACTTTGATTTCTCTAAATCAAACCTTATTAAATTAAGAGACAGATTTCCTTAATTCAACCACATATTATTATCATGAAAATCTTATTTAAGGAAATAAACTCTATAGGAAACAATTTTACCTAATTAATTTTGGAGAAAACAATATGTAAGAGCATCACCTAATAAATCAAATAAGGAAATTATCGTTTGAGAATCACCTCAAAAATTTTCAAGATTTGATCACATATTTTATTTATGGATAATTAATTACAACAAATTATTACTTTGGGTGGCTCCCCGAGGCACTCCCCAAAGAAAAGAAATTTATTATAAATCTAATTTGGCCTGCTCCCCGAGGCATAACAAAATTAAACTTGACAATTAAAGAACATGTTAATAATATAATTTGGATGGCTCGCCGAGGCCTACCCAAATCAATTTTAACAATTCATATTCAAAATAGGAAATTAAATTATAACAACTAACTTTAATTTGTGTGGCTCCCCGAGGTACTCCCCAAAGTAAAGAATTTTGTTAATAATTTAAAAACTAATTTGAATTTAATTGTCAATTAATGTTTCCATAAAATGTCTAGACTTTCATGAAAAGAAAGTGCCCAAAATTACGAGCGTTACATAAATGGAAAGTTTCCAAAATTAAAAGGTGTTCAGAATTATTGTAAGTTTCTGGTACAAAGAAAACTTACGTATTTCTAAAATTGGAAAATTTCCAAAATTAGGAAATTTCCAAAATTGGAAAGTTTTCAAAAATGGAATGTTTTCACAATTATCATAAAATTTCAGAAAGAGAGATATTTCAAAAGTTTGCAAAATTTCATTAGAATTTCCAAACTTTAAAATTTCTAAATCTAAAATTTACCATAATTGGAAAGTTTCCATAATTGAAAATTTTTCCAAAATTGAGATCATGACAAAGTTTTCTGTAAAACAATTATATGATTATGTTGAACACTAACCGGCTCTGATACCACTGTTGGGATCGGGTCCATAATGACGCGGGCACGTATTATAATTGTTACATAATTACATGCAGCGGAAACAAAAGCATGAATAATTTCCTAATTTATTCTAACACATATCCTATGCATGCAATGTGTTCACATAATCGTAATATAAAATTTTTGCAGAAAAGGAAATTACTCTACGAATTACCTTGCGTAACTTGGAAGAAGGGACAAGATCCAACTGTTAGCGTCCCTTGAAAGCTCCGCCTCTATTCGTATCCACGCCGAGTATCGTCAGGATGACTTCGCTAAGCCATGAGTTTCGTGTTCACGAGAACTACTAGATTCTCCGTGAACACGACGAAAACTGAGAGAGTAATCAAATCGAAAGACTCACCACCAAGGTTGGCCGAAGAGGAAGATCGTCGCAAGGAAGAACTTCGTCGCCTTGATGCTTCTCCTTGTGCTCACGGCAAGAAGAAAGAAGGAAGGCCTATGGCCGGCCAAGAGAGAGGGAGAGAAGAAGAGGAGAGAGCCCAAGCAATTCTTGGATGGATCAACTTCCATGGCACCCCTTGGGTCCTTTATATAGGGAGAGGTTTCTTAATTCCCAAGCAAACCTCTCCTTGATTATGGAATAATTTCTCAATCAATCCATAATCAAGGCTCTCATGATCAAGCTTCTTCTTCTTGATTATGGAATAATTTCTCAATCAATCCATAATCAAGGCTCTCTTTCTTTTGGCATGATTATATAAAATTTATAAAACAAACCAACCATTGGTTTATTATATAAAAATTTATAAAACAAACCAACCATTGGTTCATTATATAAATTTTATTAAACAAACCAACTCATGGTTCATTATATAAAAATTTATATAAAATTTATATAACCTTTTATAAAATAAACCAACCTTTGGTCTATTTTATAAAACAAACCAAAATAGCCTTATCCTCTTATGGTGGTGGCCGGTCAAGACAAGAAGAGAGGAGGCCCCCTTCCTTGGCCGACCCATCTAACCCCAATTGAATTAAATCCCTTAATGAATTAAACTTATTTAATTCACCCATTAAGTCTTTAAAAGACTTAGCCATTCTCTGCTTCCGATGCGTCTGAAATAAATTCAGTTTTGACTATTGTTTGGACTTAGCAAAAATAGTCTATTTCAATTGGAGAATCCAATTCTCAACTCATTTTAAATCCTTCGAATTACTCATTATGCGTGTGACCAAATAGGCTTTCAATTTATGTTGGTCATCCATAATTAACTAATTAATTATAGAACGATCATGAGTGGCACCTAGTAGTACATCATGATCCCCAATTAATTAAAAGATCAACGGTTGACCTCAGAAATGATTCTGAAACCCTTCAGCAGCTATAATGAATCGTGCCCCATTCCCTTCACCATCTTATACCCACTTGGTTCAGGACATGGTCTATGTGTGTCAGTCCCCACTAGGCTGACTACGTCACACCTAGCCCAAGTAACGTTTCCTCGTCCTATGGATTCTAATTACACTCATGTATTTAAGAGATTCATACTCTGAACATGTCATGCTCTGACTAGAGGCTTCGAGTAACAATCCGACGATAGGCCTCGGGTATACATCTTCTCGCAAGGAGTGGTGAATCCTTTGTAGGCTGTTTAAACATCTTCGGACACTTCGGCTTATACCCAATCATATTGGGTCCACACCTCCTTGGAGATGCTTGCTTAAGATGTCAAAGTATAAGTCTCCATGACCAAGATGACTTGAACACCGCTAGTCAAAGGAACATCGCATTTAAGCTGCAGTAAGAACTTCACTGACATATCTATATATAGACTACCATATGAAGTTTTACAGCCAGTCACTCCAATGAACTAGTTCCCTTAACTAGCATTCATGTTTATCTCCAGAGATCTCAATGTCACCAGCCAGTGAGAATCAGCTGATTAGAGAATAACCCATGCTAGTCTCAACAGAATTGATAGTGTCCGTATTTATCAATTCATCGACTAAGGACAATTTCAATACTTCACAAATGCACATGTAGAGATAATCACTAGTTGTGAATTCATCACAAATTCTCTCATGCTGTGAATTGTATTGGGGACATTCAGTAAATGAGCTTAAGATCTTAATCAAATAATCATGTATACTCAAATAGTAAATATTCATTTATTAAAATAAATGATTACAATCATAAGGCGATTGCCTTAGGACACTTCTCTCATATAACTAACAAACTCCCACTTGGCCTAATGTCAATCGCTACGGTACCCAATACCACAGGCTCTAACATGACCCTCAAACTTACTTTGAGGCAAGGCCTTAGTTAAAGGATCCGCTAAATTCCTTTCAGTGGGAATTTTCTCAATTTGTATATCATTCCTACTTATAATCTCTCTGATCAGATGATAGCGGCGAAGCACATGTTTGGATCGCTGATGAGACCTTGGTTCCTTTGCTTGTGCAATAGCTCCATTGTTGTCGCAGTAAACCAGTATTGCTTCATCAATGGTTGGAACACACCAAGTTTTGAGACAAACTTCTTGATCCAGACTGCTTCCTTTGCTGCTTCCGAAGCTGCAATATATTCCGCTTCCGTGGTAGAATCCGCTACGGTGTCTTGCTTGGAACTTTTCCAGCTTACTGCGCCTCCATTCAAAATAAATACGTATCTGGACTGAGATTTGGAGTCATCCTTATCTGTCTGGAAACTGGCATCTGTATATCTACGTATTATCATATCACCTTCTCCTTATATTAGGAACACATCCTTAGTTCTTTTAAGTACTCGTGGATTGTCTTGACAGCCACCCAAGTGCTCACAGTTTGCAGTGTCTCAAAGAGTTGCTTCAAGGATCAGAGTTATGCAAGAGAGATCCCTTCTCTTCTTCGTCAGCTAGCTCTTAAACCTGCTCATCGCCAGTCATCAGGCGCGCCTCTGCACACCAGCTGCTCATCTGCAATAGCCCCATCTACCACTGACCTCTTCTGAACTCCCTGAACCCTCTCCAGTCGAGCCCCAAGTCAGTTCGTCTGCTTCCCAGCCATTGCCAGCTCGCGCCAGAAGACGTTGTATCCTGCAAAAGAAAAACAGCCAAAACTGACGTAGCGAAAGACCCCAGTTGACCCTCCTCCAATGTTTGAATCATCCCTGCATTACCTGCACACTTAGCAGACGATTAGCAAATGAAATCAAACGTGAATCAGTAATAGTAGAGAAAATTAGACCGAAATCAGAACGCGATTAGAAGTCTGACCGCGGATTTGAATTAAAGTTATCAACTACTGATCGGTCCACAGACCGATCAGAGAGGACCCTGATCGATCAAGTCACATCCTGATCGGTCCAGTGTCTCCCTGATCGGTCACCAGACCGATCAGGGATCGTGGATAGGTCACCTGACCGATCCATCCCTTTGCTGAGGTTTTCTCCATCTTCCGCAGGCCAAAGCCCCTAATTGGTCACCTGACCGATCAGGTTGTGCCCTGATCGGTCTGGTGACCGATCAGGTCACTCCCTGACCGATCAGGAGCCATCTTGATCGTCCAGGATGAGGGATGTCGCGACATTTGATCTGTCACCTGACCAATCATGGTTCCTCACAAAAGGGCTCTGAACTCTCTCTGATCGTTCTCTAGAACAATCAGAAAACCCAGCAAAAGCTTCTGTTCTCTCCCTGATCATTCACCAGACCGATCAGGAGCCGAACAGAAACTTTTCTGTTCTCTCTCTAATCGTTCACCAGAACGATCAGACTTCTCTGGATCGGTCACCAGACCAATCCACAACAGGGAATTCGTGCCAACTCCCTGATCGGTCTCCACACCGATCCAGCTTCGATCAAATCAGCTCTAAGTCCAGAGAACAGCCTCCCTAGCCTTCTCTGACTCATTCTGGTCCCAGAGAACAAGCTCACGTGCCCTCTCCGACAAGCACATGCAATGCTCAGTCCCCCGGACCAAGACTTTGTGCCCAGCTTCACTCACCGGGACTTCGTTCAACCTAGCTTCCCTCGCTAGGACCTGGCTTCACTCACCAGGATTTCAGTCACCCGGCTTTACTCACCAGGATTTCCATCACCTGGCTTCACTCACCAGGACTTCCATCACCTGGCTTCACTCACCAGGACCCGGCTTCACTCACCAGGACCTGGCTTCACTCACCGGGAGTCGTGCCCAATTCCCGACCAAGACTTAACCCAGACTCATCTTATTGACCTAAACTTAAATCGGTGTCAACACCAAAACAACAATTAGGGTCAGACTGCATCAACAATCTCCCCCTTTTTGTTGTTTGACAACCCGATTTTAAGTTTAGGTATTTGGAATCAATTGTGATCAAATTTCACTATCGTAGGAGAATCAGAGTCCTCCCCCTACAATAGTTATACTCGTAATCATCCGAAACTTGACTAACCACACTCTCCCCCTTTGTCAAACACCGAAAAGGGTGTAGACTGGTTGTTAAGTTTAAAATACCTCCCCCTTAACCCAGGGTTTTTCCCAAAACAAACAGGATATGAATAATTTGAAGGCATATGAAAAGCATACGATGAAGATAAAGCAAGACAGGATAATCATATGCATCATATGAAAGGAATCATGGAATAGAAAAAACCATAAAATAGCAGTCATACATAAAAACCATCAAACAGTCATACATAACATGTCATGGAGTCACAGTCAGAATCAGAATACAGCAAACAATCAATCCTGGGCTGGCAGGTCGTCAGACTGCATGGGATCATAGGATGTGTCATCGTCCGGTAGGAAGCTCCCAGAGCAGTGCTGTTAGTGGGCGCAAATCCAGGAAATGTAGGCTGGTACGGATGACCAACAGCCCAAGCGCGCCACACCGCAATCCATGCCTCCTGACCGGAACGCATCCCACAGACCTCGGACTCGATCGAGTGTAATCTACGGTCGATGGTCTGCTGACCTCCCCGTAACTGAGAAACCTCAGAGCTAATCCCCTATCGCCAGAGTTCGGGCACATGAAACTCGTGCACATGGCCTGCTCCAGCTCTACGACCTGCCACCGGAGATCAGGATCCGGCTCATACTCCTCCTGTGCTGCTGCGATGGGCGCCTCCTAATGTACAGCCGGAGTTGCTGGTACCTGAACATGGGCTGCCCGTGGTAGCTCCCCTAAGCCCCTCCCATCCTTCCACTGAAGGCCCTGGCCCTGAGGTCCGACAATGATGCCAGACTTGGCAAGCGCACGTTTACCGTGTCTACAATCTTGCCGGACCATGGGCACAGTCCTGCCCTTGGACACATCGTCACCGACTGACTGAAGCCAGTCAGTGATAACGTGTCTAAAAGGCATATAGACTGTACGACGCCCGGACTATAGGTCACGATGGAAGCAATAATGCACGCCGTGATATCAAAATCGAGGAGGCGATGCATCCCGTAAAGCATCAAGCAATGGTACGGGTGGATCTCACTGAGAGGTTTTGAAGTGATTGGCAGAAGACAGTTGGTTATGATTTTGAAAAGGACATAATCAACTGGAGAAAGGCGAAGGGCAGCAAAAGTAGGGAAATCAGGCCCTAACTCATCGAGGTCATCTGGCCTAGGGTGTCCCAAAAAGTACTCATAGATGGAATCAGAGGTAACCCCTTCGAAGGGAGGCAGTAAAGGATCCGGGATCTCAGGGTAGATAGAATAGAAATTTGGCGATCGTCGAACGCCAAGAAACTCAGAAAAATTATCGTAGGTAAAATCAAGATTCGTTTTGGCTACCCGAGTTGTAAATTCTAACCCCCCTCCTGGTCCTGGTTGCAGACTGTTATAGAATTCGGACACAAGATCAAGGTTGATGGTCCGCTCGAGAGAAAGGAGAAAATCAAGGTTGTAGAAACACCTCTTTCACAGAGGGACAATGCTCATATAAGAAAGGTCTATCAATAGATCTGCAAGGGAGGAGTTTAAAAGTTCTATTTTGGAAGGCTTGTTCAAAGGCGGCATTAGGGAATCGAGAGCTTGATGATGGCTGAGGTCTAGAAGATGATGAGGGGGCTTTTGACCTAGAGGTCCCCTCAGCCGGTGCTTTCCCCTTCGAAGATTTCCTAAGGGTGGAAAATATTGGATCATGACAACAGGTTGGAATTGATCAGTGAAGTTAAAGGCACAAAAAGATTTTGATCAGGAGATGATATAATCAATGGTAGGAATTGATTAAATATGATCAAGGTCACGGTGAACAGAAAGGAAACATGGCAAGATCATGGCAAACACATGATTAACAGGAATGGAATTTGAGGGCACGGCACAGCAAATTAGATTCATGATTAGTTCATAAAATCACAATTTATAAGACAATCATCAATTAACAACCGCAAGAATATCCTTACTTTGGTGTCATGAAGATGATGGGTTGGGAGAAGATCTTGACAGCAACTTGCAAAGCTTCAAGAGACGAGGATGCGAGCTCACAGAGAAGGCTTGACTCGTGCTGACAGAGAGGAAGTTTCAGAGGACTCACGGGTACTCACAGATCGCAGAAGCCTCACTGGAACTCATAGATCTTACAGAGAACGGGAGAAAGATTCTCACGCAGGAAGAAGGAAGAAGGCTCACAAAACCTCGCAGGAAGAAGAGAAGGCTCTGGTGAGATTTGCGCAGGTGGAAGAGAGTCGGCTAGGGTTTGGAGGTATAAGGGTAGATGAAGTTAATAGGTTGGTGGACCGATCCACCAACCAAAGTTAATGTGATAGATCGGATCACCGTTTGATCTAGGGGTACCCAGACCGATCAGGAACATCCTGATCAGTCTAACTATGTTCTGATCAATCGGGTGACCGATCAGGGAAGCCCCTGATCGGTCGGCCGATCGATCAAGGAACGAACAGAGTGAATTCTGTGAGCTCACTGATCGGTCTGTGGGCCGATCAGCTCACTCTTGATCGGTCTGTGGACCGATCAAATATCAGAAATTTTCTGATACGGTTTCAGAAATCGTATCTTTAGTCCTTCTCTCGAATTTTGATACAATCAACTAGAGTTTATTGATCCTGGAGGCGTTCTCTTGACTAGAGTTTATCCCCCAATCAAGAATCAAGAAACCTTAGGATTTTACAGCCTCTCCGTCGTAAACACAAAAACTCAACCAAGTGAAGTCAAAATCAATCAGAACATCCATCCAATTTGAAACAAGTTTGTATCAAAATAAGTCTCCAATCAAGTTTCCTTGATTGGAATGTCCAAGTATGATCATGGAACCAAATACACATGTAGTATGCATTGGTTTTCCCCATACTTGGTCAACTTAATGATTTTTGTCTCGTCAACCTAATTTCTCAAGGGATGCATGACCATTTTGAGTAATTAGGTTGATTCTACCATCTCACCCCATTTCTAGCAAACAAAAACATTTTGTTAAACCTTATAGTTTGTGTGAGATGTTCCCAAGTTGCCCTATAATTGTTCACCAACAATTTGAAATGATCATAAAGGGTTTTCTTCTTTTTCAACCCTATGAAGCACGACACATTCCCAACTCCCTTCGTAAGAAAATAAATTCATTTTCGGGGAGTGGTTTAGTGAAAATGTCGGCTAGGTTTGATTTTGACTCTACATGTGAAGTACAATATCTCCTCTAGCAACATGATCTCTAATGAAGTGGTGACGCACTTCAATGTGCTTGGTCCTCGAATGATGGACTGGATTTTTTGTTAGGTTTATCATGCTTATGTTATCACACAACACTTGCACACCCTTGTAGGTTAATCCATAGTCCTCTAGTGTGTGTATAATCCACAACAATTACGATACACTCTCTCCCATGGCGATATATTCTGCCTCGGTCATGGAGAGAGCAACACAATGTTATTTCCGACTTGACCAACTCAATAATGACAATCCTAAGAATTGGCAACCCCGGAATCAAGAATCAAGAAACCTTATGGCATTTTTTTCTTTCCTCATCTTCTGATAGTAAATGAAGAGGTATGCCTCTTCACTTTCCATGGTGACCCTTTACCTTCCATGGTGACTCTTCATCCTCCATGGTGCCTTTTCATCTCCCTTATCTTTACACCTATCTACAATTTCCTTTATCCTCCTAATAGCACTCCCTTGCTAGGTGAATTGGTTACATATGCATTCTTAAGGCTTACAACATCTCTAAGGTCCAAGGTTAGATCCTTGGCACCCACCTCATGTCATTTTTTTTATATACTTTTGCAAGCCCATCTAAAGTAAGGCCCATTACATGATGTGTTATTTCTTTTATCCTCATGGGGCCCATTAGGATAATAAATGAAGTGCTATATCAAACCCATTAGGAATTTCCACCATTTAGAGCTTATATAAGGCTCATTAACACTTACACTAAAATTCCCACAACTCTAACTATCATTCATGAATCATAACCAATATAGCTATTATTCATGCAATTATACTCAATATTAGGGATAATATTGAAGGGAATTTTAGTGGGGTGTTACAATTCTCCATACCTTCTGGGAAGTTCGTCCTCGAACTTCAAATTAATGTCATAGTTATCTTCCACTAATGTCACAGATCATTTCTTTGTTGTCATTATTGATGCTCTATTCTCAGCAGCACTTACTTCTCCAGCCATAACAATCATTGATCCAATTTCTCCCTCAGTTATCTTTTAATCCTAGTCATTTTTCTACTCATTACTTTATCATCTTCTATCTCTTCTCTCCCTTTTTTTTCCACTTTCTCAAAATTTCTATCAACACATATCTTATACTCTATGTTAGACTTGGTTTACGAAATCAAGACTAATTAACATTGATCAATTATATTATATACATCCCATTAAACGAACTATCATTTGTCAAGTCAGTTAACACATAGCACAACTTTATTTAATAGGCCTAATAAGTTCGTACAACAAACAGTAGAATTTAGTGAACTAGATAGGTTGACATCATTCTCATAATAAAAAATATTATGGCAGTGGCTATCACACTCTCGTTCATCTCTAATCGGCCAGTCTCGGGATCTTCTACCGATTCCATCGGGTCTTCCTCAAATATTTCCGGATCTTCCTCTATCATTACAATATCAGGATCTTCCTCAACTATTTCAGGATCATCCTCAGGCATTTCAAGACCTTCCTCAAATATTTCTGGATCTTCCTCGATCATTTCGAGATCTTCCTCGAACATTTCAGGATCTTCCTAAGAATCTTCTAGATCCTCTGGAAACTCATGGCGAAGTAGCTGCTGACATAACTCAGCATATGAGATACGACATTCATGATGCCCCCATATCTGGTGTGCAACTTCTCTCGCACGCTTTGGTAATGAACGAATCAATGCCCCAATTCTATAGTCATCCAAGATTGGGAACTCTTCCTGCTCGAGTTTCTAAAATAGTCGATCCAATTTTCCTATATTGCCTTGGATTCCAAGAATCGGACTATAGTCAACTTCTTCTATCTACTCCATTAGCTCACGACATCGCTCATAGAAACGATTCGAGGTGCAGATCTCATGCAACATCCGCAATTGAAAAACGACATAGTCAGTACAAAACTGATAAAAAAAACCAGTGACAAAACTAGTTTCTTTTTTTTTCCAATTCACAAATATATGCACAGAAAGAAGCACCCAAAAATCAGTTTCCTTTACTTTAGTAGTTACAATTAATTATGCTACTGGTCTGATCGATTTGTATGTCTTACTGTTGTTGCTTCACTTAAGCCTATTTAAGTTAGGGTTCAACATAGTGATCAAATAAGTTAGTTTAGTTCGGATTATTTGATCAACCTGGTTTGGTTAAACCAACTAATGGTTTGAACCAAAATCGATTGGACCAACCTAATCTGTTTAAACTAAACTTGTGTCCAATTTAAATTAATTGAACCAAAACTAAATTAACTACCGGTCACAGCTTCTGGTTGAGACTCTTCTCTCTTAGTGAGAGGTCGGGTTGGGCAGCAACCTTTTGCCGCTGCCGCGATTTTGCTATGTTAGCGATGATTCTCCTATTCCTACTTCTCTATTCTACTACTGCTATTAACTCTACTTCTATTACACCTTTTTTTTACTACTTCTTTTCTTACTAGATCTACTATTATATCTCTAATCTCATTATTTCCTGTTATACTTCTTCTGCTTTATTTAATCTCTATCTCACTCTTCTACTTCCTCTTTATTCACTTTGCTCCTTCTCACCTCTTATTTTCTTTTTATTTCTACCTATTACATTACTCATGTATCTTTTTTTTCTAATATTTTAATATTTCAGGTCACTGAGATTGTTTTACTAAGACTCGTTAAATAAATTCTCATTCGTATCTAAGTACTGTTTAGAACATTATGCTAAGCTTGCTTATTTAATTTTTCTATTACACTTACTCTACTGCTTTTATGTTATCATAAAAATACTACTTACTTCTGTTAATTTATTATCTAATAATATAATGGACATCATATCTACATACTCTACTTTGTCTTCTAGCCATGCTGTTTTCATATTACAACTATAAGCTAGTATAAGATCATTTATCATTTTCATCATTTTCATGTATATACATGCATTTGTATCATTTTTTTCATTATAAGGTAAGGTAAGGTACTACCCTAAGTTTCCAATCCTAGGTAAAAACATGGTTCCATAATTTCGTATTTGCATACTTAGTCATAAACATTCCTTATCGTTCTAGAACCATATAGGGTATCACATCTACTTGTATGGTTAGTCTAGAAACATTCCTATCATAAGTAAACATAAAGCAAACATACTTAAATCAGGTAAGATAAGATCTTACTTGGAAGCGGCAGGATGCAGGCTTGATGTGTGTGTAGTGAGATGACAATTTTTTTGCTCTGATACCAAGCTGTAACGCCCGCCCCTTACGTGAGCGACGCGTTACTTTTTTTCGTACATTATTGCATATGAAGCGTAAATATAGCAGCGGAAATAATACTAAATCATAAACATATGCAATTGGATAAATTTCTTTCTAACTAAACTACTTTAAGCATGTGAATCATAGCATAGCATATTTAACAAGAGAGTATGTAGTTCTACATTAAGCATGTATATCATAAAGAACTTCAACTCCAACAAGTAGTAAGCGTAAACATAAGAACTAACACATGCAGTTTATAAGTAGCAACATTAAGTCCATGAGAAATAAGTCCATAAGTAAGAGTAAAGACAACAGTAGGATCGTTCTGCCAAGTCATTGTCACACACACACATGCCCTCCTGCTGCTTCCCCTTCTTTAGAAATCTTTAGTTTGATCTGCAACATAAGAAGGTAAACTATAAGCATAAAATGCTAAGTAAGCCCTTTGCTTACTCACAAAATCCGTACATCACATATGAGTAGAAATCTATATCATTTGACATAAACATATAACATGAATAAATACTTAAAGCATCTAAGCACATAAGCATAAACACTTAAAACATGAATATATGTATCGTTATTAAGGACATATGGCATGAGTAAGTACTTAAAGCACCTAACATTCGCATAATCTTTAAAACATAATCATGTGTATAAACATTAGACATAGCATATGCAATATCATTAAACATAAACATGTGCATAAATATTAAACATAGCATATGCAATATCATTAAACATAAACATATGCATAAACATTAAACATAGTATATGACATACTTAACATGACATGGTTCTTGACATAAACATAGATGCATAACATGAATGAATGCATGAGTTAAATGCACATAACATAAGGATGCTTATTTCAAAATCATACTTATAAATACTTAAACATAATCATAACATCATGGGGGGTCCCCGGCTTGTACCACATACATACATCATATGCGCGCATCCCTAAGTAAATGCGAGGTAGCTAGTCTCGACCTACTAGGGTAGGGACAGCTACGGTAGTCCCAGAACCGAGGCATTTTAAGGTGCCCATCCCTGTTGGACAGCTACGGTAGTCCCAGAACCGTGGACAACTACGGTAGTCCAGAACCGAGGCTTTCATAAGGAGCCCATCCCTTGGACCCTTACTTCAGTCCGGTACAAGCCCATTCATAAATTAAAATAGCTTCACATGCTTCATCATTCATACATTCATAGAACATTCATAGCATAATTGAAGACATAAATGTGATCTTAATACATGAAGCATGGTATAAAGCATACTTAGCATTTCATCATTCTTACTTAATGCATAACATCGTTATGCCTTAAAGGCATGAACATCATCTTCATTCATAAGGCATGACATACATACATAATTATGCCTTAAAGGCATAAACATCATCTTAGTTCATAAAGCTTGCATGATCATGGTACATAAGGTAAGCATGCAAAGATAATTTTCTACATACATGATACATAGCACATAGCATACATGATCATGGTATCTATCATAACGCATGCATGAGTAGGATCCATATGAACATGATACATACTACATAGGTTCATGACATTCAACATAAAACATGCATAGGTCTACATAATCATAATATACATATCATAATACATATATTCATGGCATATGGTTTAAAACATCCATAAATAAACCTACTAAAACATGGCATATATTATAAGCATACAAGATCATTATGCATAGCACACAAAGTTAGGGTTAAAATTCATACAACATGCTTACATTGAATATCCTATTACAAGAGATACACCTAGGGAACTTATTCCATTTTTTTCATCTATAATGGAATAATGAAACATGGATATCTTTAATTCAACATATACTCTACTGGTCAAATCATTTAGATAGGGTTATCATGGCATAAAAACATAAGATGACATCACACAACTCATACAACATGCATACATTGAATATCCTATTACAAGAGATACACCTAGGGAACTTGTTCCATTTTTTTTTTCATCTATCATGGCATAATGAAACATGGATACCTTTAATTCAACCATAATTCAACATATACTCTACTGGTCAAAACATTTAGATAGGGTTATCATGGCATAAAAATACAACACAACATCACACAACTCATACAACATGCATACATTGAATATCCTACTACAAAGGAACATTATCAAGTGAGGTAGTGACCTTAACCCATCCTAAAACCCAATTTAAGAAACTGATCAAAAATTTCTAAAGTTCATATCAATATGAGGATGACAAAAACTAGAGAATTGATTCATACAACATGCATATAATACATATTCTAACACTAGGAAGCATTAGCAAGTAACATGACATCTTTAACTCTTTTTTTACCCTTATTTAGGGTATTGACCGAACATGTTTAGAGGGGAAACATGGCCTAAAAATATATATAAACCCCTCAAACAAACATTAACAATGAATTAAAAACCATTAGCTAGTCAAAAAGAACCCAAACATCTTCTTATGGCCAAAAAGTCTATGGCTTCATGGGAGCCTTGGCTGAAACTTTTAAGGGTCTTTCGCTCTATCTTTTTTTGTTCACCATAACTCATAACATAACATCAAGAAAACATTGGAGTCATTAGATAGCATCAAACACAAACCTAGGCCCTAAACCCATGCATGGCCGAAATTTGCTCATAGGGAAAAACTTCACGGTTTTTTTGCAACACATCGCATGAACATACAAGAACATGAACAAAAAACATATATAAGCCATTATGTTGCAGGTGAGGGGAGTTTTACCCTTGTGCTAAAGATTTCCAAACAATATATATCACCTAGGAGGAGAAAGAAAGAACTTCTTGCTCCTTGGCTCTTCCTTTGCTTCACAAACACAAAGCCTTCACTAGATCTTCTTGGAGAGAATTTTTTTGATGGAGAGAGGACCTTGGTATTTTCGGCAATGAGAAGAGGGAGGAGATGCCTTATGGCATTTTTTTCTTTCCTCATCTTCTTATAGTAAATGAAGAGGTATGCCTCTTCACTTTCCATGGTGACCCCTTTATCTTCCATGGTGACTCTTCATCCTCCATGGTGCCTTTTCATCTCCCTTATCTTTACACCTATCTACAATTTCCTTTATCCTCCTAATAGCACTCCCTTGCTAGGTGAATTGGTTACATATGCATTCTTAAGGCTTACAACATCTCTAAGGTCCAAGGTTAGATCCTTGGCACCCACCTCATGTCATTTTTTTTAATATTCTTTTGCAAGCCCATCTAAAGTAAGGCCCATTACATGATGTGTTATTTCTTTTATCCTCATGGGGCCCATTAGGATAACTAATGAATTGCTATTTAAGACCTATTAGGAATTTCCACCATTTAGAGCTCATATAAGGCCCATTAACACTTACACTAAAATTCCCTCAACTCTAACTATCATTCATGAATCATAACCAATATAGCTATTATTCATGCAATTATACTCAATATTAGGGATAATATTGAAGGGAATTTTAGTGGGGTGTTACAATTCTCCATACCTTCTGGGAAGTTCGTCCTCGAACTTTAAATTAATGTCACAGTTATCTTCCACTAATGTCACAGATCATTTCTTTGTTGTCATTATTGATGCTCTATTCACAGCAGCACTTACTTCTCCAGCCATAACAACCATTGATCCAATTTCTCCCTCAGTTATCTTTTAATCCTAGTCATTTTTCTACTCATTACTTTATCATCTTCTATCTCTTCTCTCCCTTTTTTTCCACTTTCTCAAAATCTCTATCAACACATATCTTATACTCTATGTTAGACTTGTTTACAGTGTCCCTTCATCAGCTTTTTCTATGAACTTACCAAGATGGTCCTTGGTGTTTAGAATAAACACCTTACACCCAAATACCCTTAGATGTTTAACTGTAGGTGGTTTTCCAAACCAATGTTTATGAGGAGTCTTCCCTAAAAATCTATGAATGAGGACTCGGTTTTGCACGTCGCAAGCTGTGTTCACAGCTTCAGCCCATAAGTAACTCAGTAAGGAGTACTCATTGAGCATGCTTCATGCAGCCTCTTGTAAGACTCGGTTCTTCCTCTCTACAACACCATTTTGCTGTGGTGTTCTAGGAGTGGAGAACTCATGTCTATATCCTCTCTCTTGATAAAATTCTAAAAATCATTGGTTTTGAAATTCTCCTCCATGACCACTCCTAATTGTTTTAATTGTTGTTGATTTTTCATTTTCAATTCTTCTACAAAATAAAATAAAAACATCTAGGGTTTGATCCTTATATTTTAGAAAATATGTCCAAGTGTATCTAGTAAAGTCATCAATGATCACAAAACAATACCTACATTCAAAGATATAATTGTACTACAAACAAATTAATCCATGTGTAGTAAATCTAAAGCAGTAGAGGTACTTACAGCGCTTTTACCTTTGTGAGAAGATTTTGTTTGCTTACCCATTTGACATGCATCACAAAGCTTGTCCTTTTCGTACTTGATGCTTGGTAAGCCACGAACTAGTCCCTTGTTGGCCAATTTTCAGATGTTCTTCATGTTCACATGTGCCAATCTCCGGTGCCAAAGGGTGGACTCATCTTCTCTTGACATGAAACACTTAACAGAAGCATTAATAGCACTTTTAAAGGAAACTTGATAAATATTATCTATCCTTGTGCCTACTAGTACCGTGTCAAGTGTGTCATTTTGTCTAACTAGACATTGACTTGGATGAAATTTAATTGTGTAACCCACATCACACAATTGACTGACACTTAGGAGATTAAAAGTCATCCCCTTGACTAGAAGGACATTTTTAATTCTAAGACATTCAGATATTTGAATCTCCTATCCCTACAACCTTAAGGCTACCATTGTTACCAAAAGCTACATTACCTCTACTTTTGCTTTGTAAGATAGTGAACAAAGATCTATCACCGGTCATATGTTTGGAGCACCCACTATCAACGAACCAAGTTGATAGATGTTCCCCCTCAATCAAAGCCTACACAATACGAAAAATGGAAGATTTAGGTACCCAAATCTTGGGACCTAAAGCATCTACAATGCATGACTTAGGCACCCATGCCTTGACTACTTTCTTTTGGACCTTAGCAACCTTAGGTGATCTAACATGAGTCCTAGACATCAAACAAACAAAAGTTGGTTCTTTAGGTCGGTAACCTATACCGGCCTTGTTGTAAACCGCTCTTTGAGTGTCTAGAATCATATCTAAAGTCTTAGAGCTAGTTGAGAATTTCTCAAGAAGACTCTTGAGTTTCTCAACCTCACCCTTCAAGGCTTTGTTTTCATCTTCTAAGACTTCTACATGCAAGTCATCAAGATCCTCATCCTTAGAGGATTTTAGTTGTTCTACTTCTACTTTTAATGACTTAACCTATTCTTTAGATTTTTTTAACAATTCGGTTAAGCATGCAATAGTTCTATAACATTTGTCTAATTCGGGAGAAATTACCTCTTCATCATCCGAAGATGATGAAGCCGCGTTTGAGGAGTCCATGGATTCATCACAGCTCTCCTCATCTTCAATAGCCATGAGAGCTACATGGCGAGTACTCTTTTCCTCCTTTTCTTCTTCGGATGAACTAGAAGAAGATTCATCCCACGTGGCCTTCAAAGCCTTCTTCTTCTTCTTCGTTGTTTCTCCTCCTTCTTCTTGAGTTTTGGACATTCACTCTTGTAATGTCCTTTCTGTTGGATCGAGAAAAACGATAGAGGGGGGTGAATATCGTTAAAACTTTTTTGGATAGAGAAAAGAGAAAATACGCAGCGGAAATAATTGAATGCACGCAAGAACACAAGGATTTTTACTTGGTTCGGAGTCGCAATCGGCTCCTACTCCAAGGCCCATGATCCTTGACCGTTTACTTTGGGCAATACTATAATCGCGCAAAATATGGTTTACAAGTTAAGTACAGAAATATTGCAGGAAAAAAAACTAGTTACATTTTTCGTTACCGATGCTCGATGTGGATTGTATTTCGGAGCAGAGGGTCGTCGTCGGCACTGGAATCTCGAGGTTGTAGTTTGTCGGGGCATAGAGCATGAACGAAAAGATTTGGAGCTTTGAGAAATTATGTTTTTGAAGTCTTGGGGTCAAGCCCCTTTTATAGTGCTCTATCGGGCGCTTGATGGGTTGGGTGCGCCTGACACGTGCCCTTCGATCCGAGAAACCTTATCCGCGGATTCGGTGAGCGCATATCCTCCCCTCTTTGGCGCCTAAGCTGATGGGGGTCCCCGTGAGCTCACGGGCGCTTGATCCGCCTTGGTTCAGTGGCTTCGCAGCTATATTTTGGGATTTGCCTTCACTCTTGGGCGCCCGTATCCTTACGGGCGCCTGAGCCCACTCGAGTGCCTGACACCATTCGGGCGCCTAGGCCCAGTGAAGAACCTTCACTTGTAGACGATCAGTCCTTCGACCCTGCAACTAAGGTTAGTCCCAAAAACATAGTAAGCAGTAATTACAGCCATAGCTGTCTTGGTTCTGACTTCGGGTCTCCCAAATGGAACCCTAGATCGAACCGACGCCTACTATTCCCTCGACGGGGAATGCGTCCTCACCTACTCCTCTCAAGAGAGTTTATCTTTTGCCAACCAGCTCCTCCGGTTGGACTTTTGCCCGATCCACCTGACTAGGTCTTCTGTAACGCCCGCCCTTATATCTACTCTCGGGGCGGGGTTACGTACCATCAATCGTAAAATTTTATTTTACCATAACATAAAAATAATGCAAGAGTGCGAGGACTAAGTACTGAGCATGCTTGTCTAAAACCATCAAGTGATACTTACAAGTACTAAGCATACTAGTCAGTACATGCTAATCAAATATCATGCTTGGATCATTAGAATATGGTAGGTGTATAGTAAGTTTAGTAGCACATAAATCATGATAGTGAGGTTATACATTCCATTGCATAATATTAGTTCATCAAATTGAGTCTAAAGGAAGTCTAGAACATCATGTGTAATATCTTAATTAAGAGTAATCACTAACATTCATTATCAAGAAAACATTATCATAAGCATAGTAAAGTAGATATAGAATCATTCTTTCCCGAGCCACCACCCCACACATCTTCAGCCTTCCTGCCTCTTCCTTTAGTTTAAGTGTTCCTTTCCCTTATCTGCAGCATAAGACAACACATAAACTAGTAAGCACAAATGCTTAGTAAGGATCCTGTCCTACTCGCAAAATCCATACGAAAGAATACAACATGCACACATAATAAATCATAAGCATGAGTTCATCACAGCATACTGTACATCAAAGTTTCTAAGCATGCAGTATGTAGTATCTTAAGCATACCCATCACATATAATAAATGTTTTCAAAACAATTCCATAAAGGTATTACTTAAAAATACATCAACATCATATAGGGCCCAGTTGTGTACCACATAATGCGCGTTCCCTAATGACTTGGGGTAGCGAGCCACCAATCTCATTAGAGCAGGACCCTTCCGTCCTACCGGAGCCATGACCTTAAGTTAACATGCACCCCGGATTTGTTTAACGACCCCCTTCCGAGTCGGGTACACAACTTACAAAGTAAAATACTTATCATGTCTTTACATATATGCTAAGGAGTACTCCAAATTCACTTCTCAAGGGACACACCACTCTTCAAGGGTGCTCATGATCCCATAGGGACACACCACACAACATAAGGGGTGCTCTTGATCCCATACTTAGTGGAGTATCCTTTCAAGCATTTTATCATACACATCACATGCAATTCATAAGGGTGCCCCATGGGCTATAAGCATGCTCATACATACATCATATTTCAACCACTTAAGCATACTTTATATATGACAAGATTGGCCACATAAATCACATTCATATCATAGGAAGTGGTAGCATGCCTCATGGGTTGATTTAGTTCTTCCTAACCCTAAACCTAGGGTTTGGCCGAAAGTCAGGGGTAGGGGTAGCTTAGGTTTTTGACATCAAACATCCCATACAAGTATCACATATATATACATCATGTATCATACTAAGCATAGCATACATCATGGGGTAACCAACCTTCACAAACCCTAATGTTCATGCCTTGGCCGAAAGTTCCATACTAGGGCAAATCAAGTTTTCCAATCAAGCCTTCCATCTAAACATCACATGCATATACATATCATCTTACTAAACATAAACATATCTCATAGGGTAGTTTAACCTTCACGAACCCTAACTTTAGGGTGTTGGCCGAATGGTGTAGGGTAGGGGGAATTAGGGTTTTTGAAATCAAACATTCACACGAGCATTTACACAAACACCTCACATACATATCATGCCACTTATTAAGCATAGATTACATCATAGGATAATCATGCAACCCTAAACCCTAATCCTTCTAGGGTTGGCCGAAAGTGTAGGGTAGGGAAAAAGTTGGGTTTTTGTAACCAAACATTTATACAAACACCTTGTCTACACTATCATATAATACACTAAACATAAAATACATCATAGAGTAATTCAACTCTTAATCCCTAATTTCTATGCCTTGGCCGAAACTTGTAGGGGGTGCAAACCCTAGTTTTTGTTATCACAACTTGAAGGAAATCAACATACATATATACCCTAAGTCCCAAGGGGTCTTCTCATGTATCAAGGAGTAACCAAGGCCTTCCCTTAAGGGGTGGCCGAAACTTACATAAGGCAAATCCCCATTTTCGAAAACCACAAGAAGAAGGAAATCATACACAACAATTACACTGCAGGCGAGGGGATACTTACATCCTTTCGCTTGAATTTCACCTTCTCTAAATCTTTAGGGTACCCTTGGTTGAAGTAAGAGTGAGAGTTTCCTTTGTTAAAACTTCTCTAGAACCCTTGGCCCTAGTAGAGGGCAAGATCCTTGGATGGGGTCTTCTTCCTTCCAATTCCCTAGGGTTAGAACCCTAGGGTGTACTTTTCGAAAATGAAAAGGAAAGGGGGAGAGTGAATTTCGGTTTTGGAGTGGGGAAGAAGAAGAAGAAAATGAAACTTCTTTCCCTCTCTCTTATTTATACTATTCTCATGAAGGGACATGTCTCTTCACCTCCCTAGCTTTAACTAGCACGTTTCTTATTCTCTCAACATGAAATACTCCTTGGTGCAATGGTTAAGACATGGTTAGTGCAACTAGGAGGTTCAAGGTTCGATCCTTGCTTCCTCCTTTCTACACATTCTTTTTATCACATTTTGCACTAATCCATATCAAAGCCCATTAAGCCAAGCCCATCATGACATTTCATAATAATGTTTCATGAATTCTTCATATTTCATATGGGAAAATTTTGGGGTGTTACAATCCCCCATATCTTATAAAAAGTTCGTCCCGAACTTAAAACAGTTCCGGATACTTTAATCGAAAAATTGGGGTGTTACAATCCCACGCACCTTATAAAAAGTTCGTCCCGAACTTTAAAACAGTTCCGGATACTTTAATCGCATTGCCTCCTCTCGTTCCCAGGTGGCTTCTTCGAATTGCTCGTTCCGCCACAGAACCTTTACTAAGGGCACTTCCTTGTTCCTTAGCCTCTTGACTTCCCGATCTAGGACCTGAATAGGTCGGCGTTCGGAACTTAGGTTCTCTTGGTCTTGTACTGGTTGGGGCTCTATCATTTGATTCACATCAGAGGTACATTTCCTGAGCATTGATACATGGAAGACATTGTGGATAGCCGACATTTCTGACGGTAGCTCTAGTTCGTAGGCCACTTTGCCTACCCGTCTAAGGATCTGATACGGTCCCACATATCTCGGACTCAGCTTCCCTCTCTTCCCGAATCTCATCACCCCTTTCATAGGGGCTACTTTAAGGAATACTGAATCCCCAACCTCAAACTCTAGTGGTCTGCGTCGCTTATCAGCGTAGCTTTTCTGCCGACTCTGAGCAGTCTCTATCCTCTGGCGGATATTCTTTATAGTCTGAGTGGTTTCGTCTATAATATCCGTCTGGAGTCCCATCTCCTTCTTTTCACCACTCTCAAGCCAGCATATAGGAGATCTGCATTTCCTTCCGTATAGTGCTTCGTACGGTGCCATCCCGATAGTAGCCTGATAACTGTTGTTATAAGCAAACTCTGCCAGGCTCAGGTATCGACACCAGCTTCCCTTGAAGTCCAAGGCACAAGCTCGTAACATGTCCTCTAATATTTGATTCACTCTTTCAGTCTGCCCGTCAGTCTGGGGGTGAAAGGCCGTACTGAATTTCAGCTTCGTGCCGAGAGCCTTCTGTACGTGTCCCCAAAAATCTGAGGTAAATCGACCATCCCTATCAGAGATAATGGTCTTGGGAACCCCGTGCAGTCGGATAATTTCCTTGACGTACAGTTGAGCCAGCTGCTCCACTGAGTAGGTCATCCTGATAGCCAGAAAATGGGCAGACTTGGTTAGCCTGTCCACAATAACCCATATACCATCATATCCATTCGTCGTTCTAGGCAGCCCAGAGATGAAATCCATAGAGATGTCTTCCCATTTCCACTCGGGAATCGACAGAGGTTGCAGAACTCCTCCAGGCCTCTGGTGTTCTGCTTTGACCTTCTGGCAGGTCAAACACATACTGATATAGTGGGCTACATCTCGTTTCATACCAGACCACCAAAACTTACTCTTCAGATCTTGATACATCTTGGTAGACCCAGGATGCATTGCATAAGGTGTTCCATGAGCTTCCTCGAGGATTCTTGTCCGTAAATCGAAGTCGTCGGGAACACATAATCGATCCCGAAGATATAAGACTCCGCTGTCCGAAATCCGAAATCCATCGTCCTTGCCTTCGAGAACCTCTTGCTTGATTCTCTGAAGACTCGGATCATGATTCTGTTTTTCCAGAATATTGTCGAATAATGTCGGCGTAATCATCAGGGTGGACAGCTGTCCTGATATGATTTCAATCCCGTAATTCATAATTTCTTCCCCTAAGGGTTGTGACAAAGCTGATAAAGACATCAAAGCAGCACATGATTTCCTACTGAGAGCATCGGCTACCTTGTTGGCTTTTCCCGGGTGGTACAGGATCTCACAGTCATAATCCTTGACCAATTCGAGCCATCTGCGCTGTCTCATATTCAGATCTTTCTGGGTGAAGAAATACGCAGACTCTGGTGATCTGTATAAACTTTACACTGAGTTCCATATAGATAGTGCCTCCATATTTCAGTGCAAAGACCATCGCTGCTAACTCTAAGTCATGGGTAGGGTAGTTCTTTCATGTTCCTTCAGTTGCCTAGAGGCATAGGCAATTACCTTCCCATTTTGCATAAGCACAGCTCCGAGTCCAAGTTTGGATGCGTCGCTGTACATATCGAAACCCATATCGCTCTCTGGAAGAGTCAATATTGGAGCGCTAGTCAGCCTCCTTTTCAGTTCAGTAAAGCTCTTCTCACATTCATCAGTCCATACATATTTCTTGTCTTTCTTAGTAAGAGCTGTCATAGGGGCTGCAATCCGAGAGAAGTTCTCTACGAATTTCCTGTAATAGCCTGCTAGCCCGAGGAAACTTCTGATTTCGCTGGCATTCTTGGGTCTGGTCCAGTTACTTACAGCTTCGATTTTAGTCGGGTCCACCATTACTCCTTCCTTGGAGATAACATGTCCCAAGAATGATACTTGATCGAGCCAAAACTCGCATTTGAAAAATTTAGCATACAGTTGTTCCTTCTGAAGAATCTGTAGCACTATACTCAGGTGCTCAGCATGTTCTTCGGGAGTTCTCGAATATATCAGGATATCGTCGATAAAGACGATCACAAATCTGTCGAGGAATGCCGAGAATACCTGATTCATTAAGTCCATAAACATAGCTGGAGCATTGGTAACTCCAAACGGCATAACTACGAACTCATAATGTCCGTATCTGGTTCGGAAAGCCGTCTTCGGTATATCCTCCTTTTTCACCCTGACTTGGTGATAACCAGATCTCAGGTCAATCTTAGAGAAAACCATAGCTCCCTTCAGTTGATTGAATAGGTCATCTATCCTGGGTAGAGGGTACCTGTTCTTGATAGTCACGTTGTTCAGCGCCCGATAGTCGATACACATTCGCATCGACCCATCCTTCTTTTTCACGAACAGTACGGGAGCTCCCCAGGGAGAATGACTAGGGCGGATGAGTCCCTTGTCAAGCAGCTCCTGTAACTGTCCCTGTAATTCTTTTAATTCCGTCGGCGCCATACGGTACGGTGCCTTAGAAATGGGGTTAGTACCAGGAACCAACTCAATTGCAAATTCTATATCTCTTTCAGGTGCTAACCCTGGTAAGTCATCGGGAAATACCTCTGGGTAATTGCATACGACTTTGACGTCTTCTAGCTTCGGGCCCTCTGTAGGACTGGTATCAACCACATGAGCTAGAAATCCAGAGCATCCCTTTTCTAACATCTTCCTTGCTTTCAGAGCCGACAAGAATTTGCTTGTCCTCTTCTTCGGCTCTCCGATAAATTCAAATAGAATTTCCGCCTCAGGTCGGAAGATAACCCTTCGTTTACGGCACTCAATAGAGGCGCCGTATTTGTTCAAGAAATCCATGCCCAATATCACATCATAATCTGACATATCAAGCACTATCAGATCGCAGTAGAGTTCCCTATCTGCGATTCTGATTGGTGCGGCACGTAGCATTTGGGTAGAGGGCATCACCTCACCCGAGGGCAGCGTTGTCAGAAATTTGCAGTCTAAATCTTGCAGTGACATATCATTTCTTTTGGCATATTGCATAGAGATAAACGAATGTGTTGCCCCAGTGTCAAATAAAGCAGTAGCATACTGACTGTAAATAAATATCTGACCTGCGACAACAGTGGAGGCAGTCGCCACGTCTTCCTTCGTAAGAGAGAAAACCCTGGCGTTCGTTGTGGCAGGCAGGGCCTCTAATCTCCCCTGACATATATGAGTACCATCTATAGCTGCCTGCATCAGGTGTAGCTGGGGAGGAGCACCTTTGTACTGAACATACTGCGGCTGAGGTGCTTTGGCTGCAGTAGGACACTCTCTGGCCATGTGTCCTTCCTTCCCGCAGGTGAAGCATCTCCTGGCGCCTAAGAGGCATGTCCCTAGGTGCATCTTCCCACAAGTGGCACATTGGGGATATTTAGGCTTCTTGCCTGCTGAACCACCGGCAGATTTATTCCATGGCCTCCTCTTTCCGTTGTGGTTCTTTTTCCAGTGAGGGTTGCTATTCTGAGGTCTCTGACCTCCCGACTGACTCTGACTCTTGCTGGCGGTCAGTGCTTGGTTCTGCTGGTTAATATTCTTCAGATAATGCTCGGTAATAAGGGCGCTACTGAACAGCTCCTCTGCAGTCTGTGGCCTATTAACGCCGCCAGCTACATTCAGAGCTATCTCAGGCCTGAGCATCTTGAGCATTAATCTGACCCTTTCTTTCTCTGTACTAACCAGCTCCGGACATAATCGTGCCAGTCGGTTGAATTGCTTAACGGCATCGTTGACTGAGAGATTTCCCTGCCGGAATTCAGTGAACTCATCAAAATGCCTGTTTGTGACTCGCATGTTAAAGAATTCCTCCAGAAATTCGGACTCGAAGTCCTTCCACTTCATCTGATCCACTGACCTTCTAGCTTTTACCCGTTCCCACCACATCCTGGCGTCGCCAGTGAGGCAGAACGAGACACATTTAATTTTCTCATGCTCGGGCCAGTCTAATAATTCCACTGTGCTCTCAACTGCCTTGAGCCAGGCCTGGGCGTCCCAGGGCTCGCAGGTGCCAGAGAACTTTTCCGGCTTCAGTCTCTACCACTGAATCAGATAGGCCTCCTGTCGGACTCCTCGAGCCGGAGTGTCCGGGGGTGCCTGTGCAGTTGGAGGCTCAGTAGGTATCACATTCTGACTTCCCTGCGGGGTTGCAGTGTTCCCCTGTTGGGTCATCAGAGTGTTTATTATCTGTTGTTGTTCAGTGACCTGACGCTGCAGATCTGTGATCACTTGCATCATATTAGGTGGGGGTGCTGTCTCATTACCCCGATTGCTACGTCCTCTAGCCATATCTATCATACAGGTGATAAATGACTACATAAGAATTAACGCTACTTTCTCTTGTTATGCAAGCATAAATCATCTCTATATAATCATTACTGTACATGAAATAAAATAAAGCGAGGTTAGGATCTCTTACTTGGAAGCGGCAGGATGAAGCTTGATGTGTGTGTAGTGGAGAGGAAATCTGCTCTGATACCAACCTGTAACGCCCGCCCTTATATCTACTCTCGGGGCGGGGTTACGTACCATCAATCGTAAATTTATTTTACCATAACATAAAAATAATGCAAGAGTGCGAGGACTAAGTACTGAGCATGCTTGTCTAAAACCATCAAGTGATACTTACAAGTACTAAGCATACTAGTCAGTACATACTAATCAAATATCATGCTTGGATCATTAGAATATGGTAGGTGTATAGTAAGTTTAGTAGCACATAAATCATGATAGTGAGGTTATACATTCCATTGCATAATATTAGTTCATCAAATTGAGTCTAAAGGAAGTCTTAAACATCATGTGTAATATCTTAATTAAGAGTAATCACTAACATTCATTGTCAAGAAAACATTATCATAAGCATAGTAAAGTAGATATAGAATCATTCTTTCCAGAGCCACCACCCCACACATCTTCAGCCTTCCTGCCTCTTCCTTTAGTTTAAGTGTTCCTTACCCTTATCTGCAGCATAAGACAACACATAAACTAGTAAGCACAAATGCTTACTAAGGATCCTGTCCTACTCGCAAAATCCATACGAAAGAATACAACATGCACACATAATAAATCATAAGCATGAGTTCATCACAGCATACTGTACATCAAAGTTTCTAAGCATGCAGTATATAGTATCTTAAGCATACCCTTCACATATAATAAATGTTTTCAAAACAATTCCATAAAGGTATTACCTAAAAATACATCAACATCATATAGGGCCCAGTTGTGTACCACATAATGCGCGTTCCCTAATGACTTGGGGTAGCGAGCCACCAATCTCATTAGAGCAGGACCCTTCCGTCCTACCGGAGCCATGACCTTAAGTTAACATGCACCCCGGATTTGTTTAACGACCCCCTTCCGAGTCGGGTACACAACTTACAAAGTAAAATACTTATCATGTCTTTACATATATGCTAAGGAGTACTCCAAATTCACTTCTCAAGGGACACACCACTCTTCAAGGGTGCTCATGATCCCATAGGGACACACCACACAACATAAGGGGTGCTCTTGATCCCATACTTAGTGGAGTATCCTTTCAAGCATTTTATCATACACATCACATGCAATTCATAAGGGTGCCCCATGGGCTATAAGCATGCTCATACATACATCATATTTCAACCACTTAAACATACTTTATATATGACAAGATTGGCCACATAAATCACATTCATATCATAGGAAGTGGTAGCATGCCTCATGGGTTGATTTAGTTCTTCCTAACCCTAAACCTAGGGTTTGGCCGAAAGTCAGGGGTAGGGGTAGCTTAGGTTTTTGACATCAAACATCCCATACAAGTATCACATATATATACATCATGTATCATACTAAGCATAGCATACATCATGGGGTAACCAACCTTCACAAACCCTAATGTTCATGCCTTGGCCGAAAGTTCCATACTAGGGCAAATCAAGTTTTCCAATCAAGCCTTCCATCTAAACATCACATGCATATACATATCATCTTACTAAACATAAACATATCTCATAGGGTAGTTTAACCTTCACGAACCCTAACTTTAGGGTGTTGGCCGAATGGTGTAGGGTAGGGAAATTAGGGTTTTTGAAATCAAACATTCACACGAGCATTTACACAAACACCTCACATACATATCATGCCACTTATTAAGCATAGATTACATCATAGGATAATCATGCAACCCTAAACCCTAATCCTTCTAGGGTTGGCCGAAAGTGTAGGGTAGGGAAAAAGTTGGGTTTTTTGTAACCAAACATTTATACAAACACCTTGTCTACACCATCATATAATACACTAAACATAAAATGCATCATAGAGTAATTCAACTCTTAAATCCCTAATTTCCATGCCTTGGCCGAAACTTGTAGGGGGTGCAAACCCTAGTTTTTGTTATCACAACTTGAAGGAAATCAACATACATATATACCCTAAGTCCCAAGGGGTCTTCTCATGTATCAAGGAGTAACCAAGGCCTTCCCTTAAGGGGTGGCCGAAACTTACATAAGGCAAATCCCCATTTTCGAAAACCACAAGAAGAAGGAAATCATACACAACGATTACACTGCAGGCGAGGGGATACTTACATCCTTTCGCTTGAATTTCACCTTCTCTAAATCTTTAGGGTACCCTTGGTTGAAGTAAGAGTGAGAGTTTCCTTTCTTAAAACTTCTCTAGAACCCTTGGCCCTAGTAGAGGGCAAGATCCTTGGATGGGGTCTTCTTCCTTCCAATTCCCTAGGGTTAGAACCCTAGGGTGTACTTTTCGAAAATGAAAAGGAAAAGGGGGAGAGTGAATTTCGGTTTTGGAGTGGGGAAGAAGAAGAAGAAAATGAAACTTCTTTCCCTCTCTCTTATTTATACTATTCTCATGAAGGGACATGTCTCTTCACCTCCCTAGCTTTAACTAGCACGTTTCTTATTCTCTCAACATGAAATACTCCTTGGTGCAATGGTTAAGACATGGTTAGTGCAACTAGGAGGTTCAAGGTTCGATCCTTTCTTCCTCCTTTCTACACATTCTTTTTATCACATTTTGCACTAATCCATATCAAAGCCCATTAAGCCAAGCCCATCATGACATTTCATAATAATATTTCATGAATTCTTCATATTTCATATGAGAAAATTTTGGGGTGTTACAATCCCCCATATCTTATAAAAAGTTCGTCCCGAACTTAAAACAGTTCCGGATACTTTAATCGAAAAATTGGGGTGTTACATCTTCGTGCCCAACTTTCGGTCAGGTCTTCGGTGCCCAACCCCTTGCCAGGACTTCGTGCCCAGTCCTCGACCAAGACTTCTTTGCCCGACTTCCGGTCAGGTCTTCTTGCCCAGTCCTTGACCAGGACTTCTTTGCCCAACCCTTTGCCAGGACTTCTTACCTAGCGTACCTAGGGCTTCTTCCTGCACACTTAGTAAGCAAATTAGAACACAATAACATCTTAACTCTTGAACCCTTTACCATTATCAAAACCCAGGTTTGACTTAGGTGCTGCCTGCACCAACAAACGGGTTCAAAAAGTTAAGTTAAACAAACAGGTAAAGTACCAATTTTAATTTCCTCCCCATAGAAGAAATCTCCCCCTGAGTTTTTCAAAAATTCATGGGGATTTTGAAAGAGTTTCTAAGTATTTGATTATAATTTTGAAACGTTTTCCAGGTTTTCAATACTTAGAAAATTTTCAAAAGATTTTTAAGTTTAGAAAATTTTCCAAAATATTTTGAGTTGTTCACTTAGAAAATTTTTCAACACATTTAGCTTTAGCACTTAGAAAATTTTCAAGAGATTTTTGAGGTTAACACTTAGAAAAATTTCCACCAGAAAATTTCAAAGTAAGTACTTAAAAATTATTTCGAAAACACTTTTGAGTTAAGTACTTAGAAGAATTTTCAAAACACTTAGTTTTTATACTTTAGAAAAATTTTCTAAATTGCTTTTGAATTTAACACTTAGAAAATTTTCAAACTTAGAAAAAGTTTTAAGCAATTTTAATACTTAGAAAAATTTTCAAGCAAATTTTCAAACTTAGAAAAATTTTCTAGAAAATTTTTAGAGTAAGTACTTAGAATATTTTTGAAAACAAAAAAAATTAACTTTCAAAAAGAACTTAAGTACTTAGAGAACTTTACTTTTTGAAAAAGGAGATAAAAGTTTGGATTGAAAAAAAATTTTAATTTTTAAATTTTAAAAACCTTCTTTTCTCTCCTTTCCTATCTCTCCCCCTTTGTCATATATCAAAAAAAATAGCAAAAACCTGAGTAATAAAAGTAAGGTGTTGTACTGAACCAATTCTAGGTATAAACTAGACCAAATTAATTTAAATTTTCTCTTTCGGGTCCTGTCTAACCCAGTTAGCTACTTACTAACTACTATAAACAGTAGCTTTCACTAGGGTTAGTCAAGTTAAGTGATCTGATCAAGTTAGATTTTCTAGGCTTGACACTTAACCTGATTACTATTTAATTGGTATTTATCGCCCCAATTACTGCAGACGCACTGACTTAAAGCATCTTGAATCAAGGCATAGACCTAAGCATCTCAACCCAGTCTAGGTTATCAATCAAAAGTACCCTAAGATGCTTGTGAGATGCTGACTTATAGATCTATAGGTGCATGCAGTTCTAGGGTTAGGGCCTAGGCTAAGTCCATTTGCGAAAAAGCCCTAGTTTTGAAGGGGATAAGTTTTGAAAAAACTAAGTCGGGAAATCATTTTAAATAAATAAAGAAAATGATTTTTTTTAATTAAGTAAGAAATGAAACAGTTTTTGAAAAGAAGCATAAGTGGAGCATTCCTATTCTACCAAGCATAATCCTAACTGTCTTCTTAGTGAGTTGAACTCATACTCAGGTAAAGGTTTAGTGAAGATATCAGCTAAGTTAGATTTTGAGTCTACATGCTTAAGGACTATCTCACCCCTGGCTACATGATCTCTTATGAAGTGATGTTTAACCTCTATGTGTTTAGTTCTAGAGTGTTGGATTGGGTTCTTAGTTAGATTAATTGAACTTATATTATCAATATAGACTTGGGTTTGGGTGCAATCAAGCTGGAAGTTCTTAAGAGTGTGCATCATCCATAAGAGTTGTGCTACACACTCTCCTAAAGCAACATACTCAGCTTCGGTTGTGGATAGAGCTACGCAGTGCTACTTTCTGCTGCACCAACTCACGAGACTATTTCCTAAAAGTTGGCAGCTTCCACTTGTACTTTTTCTATCTAGTTTGCAACCAGCATAGTCAAAATCCGAGTATCCTGACAGGCCAAAAGTTAAGGTCCTAGGATACCAAATCCCAACATTTAGGGTGCCCTTGATGTATCTAAGTATTCTTATTAGGGCTGCTAAGTGTGTTTCCTTAGCACAGGTTTGGTATCTAGCACACATTCCTACAGCAAAAAGGATATCAGGTCTGCTAGCTGTAATGTAAAGTAGACTACCAATCATACTTCGATATAGTTTAAGGTCTACAGGTTTACCATCAGAGTCACTATCTATTTTTACATTTGTGGTCATAGGGATACTTATGCTTTTGGAGTTATCCATTTTAAATTTCTTTATTAACTCCTTAGCATATTTGGATTGATGGACATAATTTCCATCCCAAGTTTACTTAATTTGTAATCCTAGAAAGAAGTTGAGCTCACCAACTAAGCTCATTTCGAATTCGTTTTCCATTATTTTTACAAATTCTTTTAAGAAATTTGAGTTGGTGGATCTAAAAATTATATTGTCAACATAGATTTGGGCAATAAAGATGTCTTTTTCTAAGGTCTTAACAAAAAGAGTTAAGTTAATTTGTCCTTGGTTAAATTCCTTAGAAATGAGGTAGGTTGATAGGCTTTCATACCATGCCCTAGGTGCTTGTTTTAGTCCATACAGTGCCTTATTGAGTCTGTAAACATGGTCAGGCTTTTCTAAGTCCTCAAAACTGGGGGGTTGTCCTACATAAACTTCTTCTCTAATATATCCATTTAGAAAAGCTGACTTTACATCCATTTGCTAGAGTTTAAAACCCTTATGGGCTGCAAAGGCTAGCAACATTCTAATAGACTCAAGTCTGGCTACTGGGGCATAGGTTTCGTCATAGTCTAACCCTTCGACTTGACTGAACCATTTAGCTACTAAGCGGGCTTTATTTCTAACTATTTCCCCTTGGTCATTTAGCTTATTCCTAAACACCCACTTAGTGTCAATAATGGATTTGCCCTCAGGTTTAGGTACTAGTTCCCAGACTTGGTTCCTTTCAAATTGGGCTAACTCCTCTTGCATTGCTATGATCCAATCAGGATCAGGTAAGGCTTCCTCTATAGTCTTAGGTTCAATTTTCGAAATCAGTGCAATTTGACTAAGATTTCTATAGGAAGACCTAGTTCTGACTCCTAAGATTGGATCACCCATAATTTGATCAGTTGGATGACTGAGTCTAGGTTTCTTAGTTCTTCTATTACTCGGTTTAACCTCAGGTCCGGCTAGACGGTTTGGTTCAGTATTTGGTTCAATTAGTTGGGCTGGTTCAATTATTGGTTCAATTGACTCAGTAGTCGGTTCAATAGTCAGTTCATTTGAAGGTTCAACTAGTGATTCAGTTGATGGTTCAATAATTTGTTCATTATCTTCATGATCAATATTTGATGGATTTAGATATGGATTATCAGATTTTGACTTAATTTTCTCATCAAATATTAGATTTGTTGTTTCTTCAATTTTGTTATTTGTTTATTGTAACCCCTATAGGCCCTACTTGATGTTGAATATCCTAAGAAGACCCCTGGGGTTGACTTAGATTGGAATTTACCTAGGTAGTCCTTGGTGTTTAGGATACGAACTTTGCACCCAAAGACCCTTAGGTAATGTAGGTTTAGAAGTCTATGGTAGTATAATTCATAGGGAGTTTTATTATGTCGTTTGTTAATTAGGACCCTATTTTGGATATAGCAAGCCGTACTAATTGCTTCTGCCCAAAATTGGTTAGCTAGGTTGAATTCATTGAGCATAGTCCTAGCGGCTTCCTGTAGGATTCTATTTTTCCGTTCTACTATCCCATTTTATTGAGGGGTTCTAGGACACGAAAATTTATGTATATATCCGTTTATTTTACAAAATTCCTCGAACCTTTGATTTTCAAACTCTCCCCCGTGATCACTCCTAAGTTTTTTGATTCTGGTATCATTTTGATTTTCAATTATCTTACAAAAATCAATAAACAAGTTTAGGCTTTCATCCTTAGTCTTTAGGAACCTAACCCAAGTAAACCTAGAGTAATCATCGATAATTACTAAGCAGTACCGGTTTCCGCTTAGTGACTTGGCTCCATGTGAATCAAATAGGTCAAGGTGCAGGAGCTCAAGTGTGGTTTGAGTTAGGTGTGATTGAATTTGTTTGTGATTAGACCTGGTTTGTTTACCTTGGTTGCATGATTCACATATCATGTTTTCATGGTTCTTAATTTTTGGTATTCCTTTAATTAGACCAAGTTGGGTGATTTTTGAAATTAGTCTTAAATTAGTGTGACCTAATCTCCTATGCCAGAGGTTTGATTCTTCTAACTAAGTTAAGAAGCATTTAGGTATTAAGGTAGGTTTATAGTGTAAACATTATTTTTCCTAGTGCCCTTAAGCATGACTTCTGAGTCTTGCAAATTTCTAATCAGGCAGTCAAAGTTGGTAAAGGTAACTAGATAGCCAGTATCACATAATTGACTTATACTAAGTAAATTGAATTTAAAGTTCTCAACCAAGAGTACCTTTTTAATTACAAAATCATATTTGAGTTCAATATTACCAGACCCAATGACTTTGAGTGTAGCATTGTTGTCAAATGCTACTGAGCCTAGATTCTTGAACTTGAGTTTGGTGAATTACAATTTGTCCCAGTCATGTGTCTGGAGCACCCGCTATCCAACATTCATTGGTCTAAATCTTTATGTTCCTACACATAAAGAATTTGTTGATTTGGATCCAATTAGAATTAAGGATAGCTTAAATTGATTTTCACATCCTAGTCTGTCTCACCCAATCTATAGTTATCAATCACGTTAGCCTTATGGGTTTTTGTGAAACAGGTTTTAATAGAAGTAAGAATTTTATTTTGAAAAACCATGATTAATTTTGAAAAGTTAAATTAATTTTGAAAAACCAATTTATTATGCTTTAAATTTATTTTTGAAAAGATGGTTGAATCTAAGATTAATTGAAATCTGTGTTAGATTCACATCTGACAATAGTAAAGTGAATTTGGTTTTCAATAATTGGCTTCCAGGTCTTGGCGAGGCACTAGGCCTTCTTTGGCCGTAGACTTATTGGATCATCAACCCTTTCCTTGACAAAACCTTTTATTGAAAATCCATTTTCAAGTTACTCCTTGAATGATTTTGGTCTAACTAGTTTGGGTCTTGGATCGGTAGCTTCGGCTAGTTCCGCCAAAATGGCTTCCCTAACGTATTATCATCTCACCTCCACCAAATACTATGATGTTCAAATTTCAGTTAATTATTTTAGTCCTTAATCTAACCAGACCTAGGTATAAGCATGGTAAATTGCATAAAGTAAATAAACAAGCAAGAATTCAATTTAAAACAAGAAAAGAATTTATCTAACTATAAAAATTATTTTTAAGTTTACAAGTTGGGTCCAGCTTTTCAAGCTTTTCAACTTGAGCAGAGGTTCCTTCTTGAACCTTCTCAGTCAAAGATCTAGAGTCAACTCCCTCTTTCAGGAGTTTTACTTCCTGTTGGAGGGACTTGACTCGGTTTTTGGCTTTTGCCAAGTTACTAGATAGATAAGCAATTAATTCTGCTAACTCAACTTTAGAATAACCACTTACAGTTATTTTGCCGTCCTCCGAAATTGTGAGCTTTCCGTCATCCGGCTCCGATTCAGATCCGGTGTCGATGTCTTCCGAGGCAGTCAAGGCGAGCTGGTTCGATTGTGGGGCCTCTTCTTCTTCTTCGGAGGAAGACTCGTCCCACGTGGCTTGAAGAGCCTTCTTCCTTCTTGTCTTCTTGGCTTCTTTCAGATTAGGGCACTCCGATTTGTAGTGTCCCTTCTTGTTGCATTCGTAGCATGTTATATTTGATTTGGTTTTAGATGTTGATGGTTCAGCTGGATCTTCCTTCTTTCGGCTGGCTTTTCTTCTGTTGGTCTGATGCTTCAACTCCTTGTAGTAGTCCCGGGCTAGCCGAACCAGCTTGGGTCGATCTCCTTCAGCTGACTTCTGAGTCTGAGTCTGAGTCTGAGTCAGACTCGGGTGCAGGTTGAGGTTTTTTCTTGGCCACCTTTCCTGTTTTTTTGCAAGAAAAGCAATATCTTTTTCGGATAAAGTGCAGTTAGTCTGCTCATGTAATTCTAGTTCAGAAAATAATTCGTCTAATTTAATTTTGGAAAGGTCCCTAGAAACTTTGTAAGCATCTACCATAGATGCCCACAAAGAATTTCTCAGGACGGCGTTTAGGGTATACCTGATAAGGTCACGGTTTTCTACCTTGTGACCGATTGTATGTAGATCGTTCATCAGCTCCTGGATCCTGGCATGGAGTTGGGCTGTTGACTCGCCTTCCTTCATTTTGATGGTGTATAATTTGTTCAACAGTAGGTCCCTTTTGCTGATTCGGGTGTTGGAGGTACCTTCGTGCAATTCGATCAGCTTACTCCAGAGTTCCTTCGCAGTGTTGAAGGATCCCACCCAGTTCAGTTCTTCTTTGGTCAATCCGCATTGGAGTGTCTGGGTTGCCTTTGCATCGGCCTCGATCTTCTTCTTCAGCGAGGCATCCCATTCTGTGTAATGTTGTGCTACTCCTTCAGCGTTCTTGGGGATTTCCAGACCAGATTGGATTATGATCCACATATCCACCTGAGTTTCAGATGGATTCCATCCGACTCTTCCAATAGAAGAAGTCTTCTCCACTGAAGAGTGGTGGTGTGGCTGTGCTGAAACCCCCATGCATGGCCATTAAGATTTCTGAAATGACAAAAACAAAACAAATCTTGTCCCAAGACATGGTCTTGGATTAGTAGTGCGGGAATAAGATAATTAAAAAAAACAATCGAGTGGTGTTGCACCAACCTCGATTAACGAGAAAAATTCGAATGAAAAAGAAATTAAAATTTTCATAAAATCCGAAAAACTCCCAAATTGGTGGTTGTACCAAATTTGAGTCACCCGCTCTGATACCACTTGTTGGATCGAGAAAAATGATAGAGGAGGGTTAATATTGTTAAAACTTTTTCGGATAGAGAAAAGAGAAAATACGCAGTGGAAATAATTGAATGCACGCAAGAACACAAGGATTTTTACTTGGTTCGGAGTCGTGGTCGGCTCCTACTCTAAGGCCCACGGTCCTTGACCGTTTACTTTAGGCTATACTATAATCGCGCAAAATATGATTTACAAGTTGAGTACAGAAATATTGCAAGAAATAAAACTAGTTACACTTTTCGTTACTGACGCCCGATGTGGATTGTATTTCGGAGCAGAGGGTCGTCGTCGGCACTGGAATCTCGAGGTCGGAGTTTGCCGGGGCGTAGAGCTTGAACGAAAAGCTTTGGAGCTTTGAGAAATTGTGTTGTTGAAGTCTTGGGGTCAAGCCCCTTTTATAGTGCTCTATCGGGCGCCTGATGGGTTGGGGGCGCCTGACACGTGCCCTTCGATCCGAGAAACCTTATCCGCGGGTTCGGTGAGCGCTTATCCTCCCCACTTTGGCGCCTGAGCTTATGGGGGCACCCGTGAGCTCACGGGCACCTGATCTGCCTTGGTTCAGTGGCTTCGCAGCTATGTTTTGGGATTTGCCTTCACTCTTGGGCGCCCGTATCCTTACGGACGCCTGAGCCCACTCGGGTGCCTGACTCCATTCGGGCGCCTAGGCCCAGTGAAGAACCTTCACTTGTAGACGATCAGTCCTTTGACCCTGCAACTAAGGTTAGTCCCAAAAACATAGTAAGCAGTAATTACAGCCGTAGCTGTCTTGGTTCTGACTTCGGGTCTCCCAAATGGAACCCTAGGTCGAACCGACGCCTACTATTCCCTCGATGGGGAACGCGTCCTCACCTACTCCTATCAAGAGAGTTTACCTTTTGCCAACCGGCTCCTCCGATTGGACTTTTGCCCGATCCACCTGACCAGGTCTTCGTGCCCAACTTCCGGTTAGGTCTTCGGTGTCCAGCCCCTTGCTAGGACTTCGTGCCCAGTCCTCAACCAAGACTTCTTTGCCCGACTTCAGGTCAGGTCTTCTTGCCCAGTCCTTGACCAGGACTTCTTTGCCCAGCCCTTTGCCTGGACTTCTTGCCTAGCGTACCTAGGGCTTCTTCCTGCACACTTAGTAAGCAAATTAGAATACAATAACATCATAACTCTTGAACTCTTTGTCATTATCAAAACCCAGGTTTGACTTAAGTGTTGCCTGCACCAACACTTTCTTGCTACACTCAAAACAAGTAACATTAGTCTTATCAATTTTAACTTCACTAGGGTTACCTTTCCCTTTGTAGCGTCGGCTCTTCCTCATCATCCTCCTTACAAAATTAGCCATCTTGGATGAAGATGAATCGCTACCATCCTCCTCAGACTCGGACTCGGATGAAGAAGAAGAGACATCCTTCTCCTTCTTCTTCTCCTTCTTCTTCTCCTTCTTCTTCTTGGTCTTGTCCCCTGCCACAAGTGCAATCCCCTTCTCCTTGTAGCCTTTGTTAACAATTTCGTGTAGCTCCATTTCACAAAACAAATCATCCAATTTGACAATTGACAAATCCTTGGATACCTTGTAGGCATCCTCCACGGATGACCACAAGGCATTCCTTGGAAAGGCTTTTAGAACATACCTCACAAGGTCGCGGTTCTCGACCTTTTCACCAATGGAGTGGACACCGTTGAGTATCTCTTTGAAATGACCATGGAGTTCACTTACCGTCTCGGACTCCTTCATGGTGAGATTTTGTAGTTGGTTGAGAAACAAGTCCCTCTTGGCTATCCTTGAGTCCCGGGTGCCTTCATGGAGTTCGATAAGTTTATTCCAAAGGTCCTCGGAGCTTGTGAAGGGACCAACTTTTATCAATTGGTCCTTGGTCATTCCGCATTGCAAGGTGGCCACCGCTTTCGCATCGGCTTCTCCCTTGCGAGTTTGCTCAGCTGACCACCTTGAGGAGTCAAGCTCCTTTCCCTGAGCGTCTTTCGGTGGGGTGAACCCTCCTTTACCGAGAACCACATACCTATGTCGGTCTTGAGATAATACTCCATCCTTGACCTCCAATATTGGAAATCTACCCCGTTGAAGAAGGGAGGTCAGGTGGTGTTGTATCCTTCTCTCATTGCCATTCTTGTTAACTCTCGGGTGTTAGTCCATTTGAACAGAGCCCCAAGCTCTGATACCACTTGTTGGTGCTTGGATGGCTAGAGAGGGAGGGTGAATGTAGCCAGACACAAACTTTTCTCTCTTTTGAACTTATCTGCACTTGTGGTTAGTAGCGGAAGTAACAAACAGAGGCAGAAAATAAAAAGTAACAGAAAACAGAAACTATCAGCAACCCAAAGACGCTAACAAGGAGGATTTACAAGGTTCGGGAATAACTTACCCCTACTCCTTGCCGTGCCCGTGAGGTGGGCGATCCCTTGATCGTTGGCAGATCAAGCCCCGGGAAATCCGAATATCAAATGGAACCTCCTTCTAGGTGGAGTAACCTCTCCACAGCGGTTTCATAGAATGATTAAATTAAGCACAGAGAAACACAAGAAGGCTTACAGAGCACTTAGTACAGAAGGAACACAAGAGAACTCTTCACCGAGCTCCACCCTACACAACTATCACGCAAGAACTCCCCGCTCTTCATGTCTACTTGCTGATGGACTCGCCAAGCTCTCTACCTCTTCCAAGCGCTTAAGTTTACAGAAGATTCAAGTGCTCATAGTTTGTCGTGTCTCAAAGAGTTGCTTCAAGGATCAGAGTTATGCAAGAGAGATCCCTTCTCTTCTTCGCCAGCCAGCTCTTAAACCCGCTCATCGCCAGTCACCAGGCGCGCCTCTACACACCAGTTGCTCATCTGCAACAGCCCCAGCTACCACTGACCTCTTCTGGACTCCCTGAACCCTCTCCAGTCGAGCCCCAGGTTAGTTTGTCAGCTTCCCAGCCATTGCCAGCTCGCGCCAGAAGACGTTGTATCCTGCGAAAGAAAAAAAGCCAAAACTGACGTAGCGAAAGACCCCAATTGACCCTCCTCCAATGTTGGAATCATCCCTGCATTACCTGCACACTTAGCAGACGATTAGCAAATGAAATCAAACGTGAATCAATAATAGCAGAGAAAATCAGAGTGAAATCAAAACGCAATCAGAAGTCTGACAGTGGATTTGAATTAAAGTTATCAGCTACTGATCGGTCCATAGACCGATCAGAGAGGACCCTGATCGATCAGGTCACATCCTGATCGATCCAGTGTCTCCCTGATCGGTCACCAGACCGATCAGGGATCGTGGATCGGTCACCTGACCTATCCATCCCTTTGCTGAGGTTTTCTATAGCTTCCGCAGGCCAAAGCCCCTGATTGGTCACCTGACCAATCAAGTTGTGCCCTGATCGGTCTGGTGACCGATCAGGTCACTCCCTGACCGATCAGGAGCCATCCTGATCGGCCAGGATAAGGGATGTCGCATCATTTGATCGGTCACCTGACCGATCATGGTTCCTCACAGAAGGGCTCTGAACCCTCTCTGATCGTTCTCCAAAACGATCAGAAAACCCAGCAAAAGCTTCTGTTCTCTCCCTAATCGTTCACCAGACCGATCAGGAGCCGAACAAAAACTTTTCTGTTCTCTCTCTGATCGTTCACCAGAACGATCAGACTTCTCTGGATCGGTCACCAGACCGATCCACAACAGGGAATTCGTGCCAACTCCCTGATAGGTCTCCAGTGTTAGTGATATAAGAGAAGTGTCCTAAGGCAATCGCCTTATAATGTAAACATTTATATTAATAAATTATAATTCACTATTTGAGTATACATGTTTTGTGTATTTGATTGGGATCTTGAACTCATCTACTGAATGTCCGCAATACAATTCACAGCATAAGAGAATTTGTGATGGGATCACAACTAGTGACTATCTCTAAATGTGCAATTGTGAAGTATTGAAAATATCCCTAGTCGATGAATTGATAAATACGGACACTATCAATTCTGTTGAGACTAGCATGGGTTATTCTCTAATCAGCTGATTCTCACTGGCTGGTGACATTGGGATGTCCGGAGATAAACATGGATGCTAGTTAAGGGAACTAGTTCATTGGAGTGACTAGCTGTAAGACTTCATATGGGAATCTACATGTAGATATGTCAATGAAGTTCTTACTGCAGCTTAAGTGCGATGTTCCTTTGACTTGCGGTGTTCAAGTCATCTTGGTCATGGAGACTTATACTTTAACATCTTAAGCAAGCATCTCCAAGGAGGTGTGGACCCAGGATGATTGGCTATAAGCCGAAGTGCCCGAAGATGTTTGAACAGCCTACAAAGGATTCACCACTCCTTGCGAGGAGATGTATACCCAGGCCTATCGTCGGATTGTTACTCAAAATCTCTGGCCAGAGTATATCATGTTTAGAGTGCGAGTCTCTTAAATACATGAGAGTAATTAGAAATCTAAAGGACGAGAAAGACACTACTTGGGCTAGGTGTAACGTAGTCAGCCTAGTGGGGACTGACACATATAGACCGTGTCCTGAACTAAGTGGGTATAAGGTGGTGAAGGGAATGAGGCACGACTCATTAGAGCTGCTGAAGGGTTTCAGAATTACTTCTGAGGTCAAACCGTTGATCTTTCGATTAATTGGGGGTCATGATGTACTACTAGGTGCCACTCATGACCGTTCTATAATTGGTTGATTATAGACAGCCAACATAAATCGAAAGCCTATTTAGTCACACGCACTACGAGTAATCCGAGGGATTTAAAACGAGTTGAAAATTAGATTTTCCGATCAAGAGAAATAAGTCGAATCTGAGTTAATCAGAGGCGCAATGGAAGCTAAAATTGGCTAAGTCTTTTGAAGGCTTATTGGGCGAATTAAATGAGTTTAATTCGCGATGGATGCGGCTTGATTGGTCGACCAAGGAGGGTGCCAAACCCCCTTGGTTTGGCCGGCCACTTAAAACGGAGAAAACCAATTAATTTGGTTTAATTAATAAAATAAATCTAGCGCGATTTGTTTTATAAATTATGGATAAATAAATTTGTATAAATAAATTTATATAAATAAATTTATAGAATTTTATTTCTCTTTTGGAAATTAAAATAATCCGTGGAATGGTTTATTTTAATTTTATAAAATCAATTATGAATTGATTTTTCCATTAAAAGAAAAATTATAAATTTCTTATAAAATTTATTCCATAATTAAAGAAGAGAATTAATTGTTTTATTATAAAGTTAGTTATAATAAAACTAGGCCTAACGGAATAATTTATAAGAAAATTTATAAGATAAATTTCTTATGAAAATTAATTCCGTTAAAGAGGAGACTTAGCAAGGGAGAGGTTGCTATATAAAGGAACCAAAGGCTAGCCTTCAATTCCAATCAATTGAGTTGATTAAGAGTTAATCCTCTCCCTCTCTCTCTCTTATTCTCTTCTCCTTCTCCCTCCCATCTAGGGCCGGCGCCCAACCTAGATCTCCTAGGGCCGGCGCACCTTCATTGTTCTCCAAGGAGTTGGCGTGAGCAATCTACACCAAGGAGAAGCCAACCAAGAAGAAGAAGAAGCGGATCACATCTCCTTCCTTCTCGGAATTCGATTCCGTTTCTCGGGTGGTTAGTTTCCTATCTTTTCTCTTGTTCTTCTAGTTGTGTCTTCGGAGAATCTAGTAGTTCTCGTCGGCACAAAACTTCTATCCCGAGATTTGGCGAAAGCCAAACTCCGAATCGAGTCCCTCCGACAGGAAGTAAAACTTCTGAAAGAGGGAGCTGATTCTAAATCCTTAACTGAGAAACTTCAGGAAGGAACCCCTGATCAAGTTGAAAAACTTGAATCAGAGAATTCCTCCCTGAAAACTCAAGTTAAGGACTTAAGAACAGCTTTAGAACGATTCACTTCTGGTTCCAAGAATCTTGATCTGATTCTGGGAAAACAGAAGTATGTTCTAAACCGATCCGGACTTGGCTATAGAACCAAATCTCGGCAAAGATCTTACTTTGCTGTACTGAACCAGTCGAGACCTAAGGTTCAGGCATGGGTGCCAAAACTGTGCCTGACTAAACCAACTGGTTCAAATCAATTTTGGATCCCCAAGGACAAGATTCACATCTTGCCTAACCCATACAGAGGCTTTAGTCCAGGGGGAGCCAAAATCAAAACAATTTTTATACTTAGATAATTTTTTAATTGATTAATTGTTTGCTTATTTAATTTTTGCAAATTGCCATGCTTAGATTTAAGGAATACTTAGATTTAAGGACTAGATTACTTGAAACTTGAAAACATAGTATTGGGAGGAGGTGAGATGATAGTACGTTGGGGAAACCAACTCTAATAAGATCAAGTCTACTTGGTCTCTTTAGACTGGTGAAACCAGCCGAAGCTACCGATCCAAGACCCAAGCTAGTTAGACCAGAAAATGACCTAATATAATTTGAAAACGAAATTTCATTAAAAGGCTTTGTCAAGGAAAGGGTGGATGATCCCATAAGGCTACGGCCAAAGAAGGCCTTGTGCCTCGCCAAGACCTGGAAGCCAATTTCTGAAATTCAAATTCAAATTATCTTTTGTCAAATTCGAATCTAACTCAAATTTCAAATAATTATAGATTCTAATCTGTCTTCAAAATTTCTACTTCTTAAACTTATTTCTTTTTCCAAAATCACTTAATCTATTTTTCAAAATTTCTAAACTTATTTGTTTTCAAATCTGTTTTCAAAACTAAAATAACATTTTCAAAATAAATTAAAATTCATTTTTCAAAATTATTTTTTTACCCTCAAACCTGTCTCACAAAAACCTTAAGGTTAACGTGTTTGAAAACCCTAGATTCAGTGAGACAGGAAAATTATGCTCAAATTAACTTCTGTGAACTTGTACTAGACTTCTGTTTGACTTATGCTTATCGTAACTTGGCTTGTTTATTTCTGAATTGATTAAGTTAGGATTATGCTTAGTAGAATAGAATCATTCTTTTTGGTTTCTGCTTTAATTAAAAATGTCTTAATTGATTTTAAAATAAGTTCTTTGTTAAAAATGTTTTACTTTGATTTTTTTTAGTTTTATTTCAAAAACTACCCCCTTCAAAATTAGGGTTTTTCTTCGAAATGGAATTAGCCTAGGCTCTAACCCTAGAATTGCATGCACCTATAGACTTAGAAGCCAGCATCTCACAAGCACCTTAGGATACTTTTGATTGATAACCTAGAAAGGGTTGAGATGCTTAGGTCTTTGCCTCAATTCAAGATGCTTTAAGTCAGTGCATCGGCAGCAATTGGGGCACTAAATGAACAGCAATCAGGTCAAGTGTCAAGTTTAGACAATCTAACTTGAACAATGCACTTAACTTGACTAACTCTAGCAAAAGCTACTGTTTATAACAGTTAGTAAGTAGCTAAATGGGTTAGACAGGTCCCTAAAAGATTTAACCAGACTTAGGTCCTAGCTCAATTCAGTACAGCAAATGCTTTATTATTGCAAATATCTTTTTGTGCATTTTTTTGATATATGTCAAAGGGGGAGAGTTGGAAAGGAAACAGGGAACAAAAATGTTTTTCCAAAATTTCTAACTCTGAAAGCTCAATTTGTTTTGCTTAAAATTCTTTTTTGCTCTGAATTGCTATTATTTTTTTTTGCTTAAAATATTCTCTGAAAAGCTTTTTCTAAAGTCTGAAATTTTTTTCCAAATCCTGAAAATTTTCTAAGTCTGAAAAAGTTTTCCAAGTCTCAAATTTTTTTAAAAACAAGAGTTTTCAAAAAACTGAAAAAGTCTAAAGTTTAAAAAGTTTTCCTAAAACTCAAAAGTTGCTAAAATGTGAAAACTTCTTCAAACTTAGGACATTTTTTTTGAAAAACTCAGCCAATACTTAAAAAGTTTTTCGATAATAAAATTTTCTAAGTATTTAGACTAAAACCACCTACTTTTGAAAAACCTAGGGGGAGATTACTTCCAGGGGGAGGGAATCCAACTTAGGATTTCAATTTTAGCATTTTTTTTCCTTAACCTTTTGAACTAGGTTGCCATATATCAAAAAGAGGGAGATTGTTGGGGCAGATTGCACCCAAGTCAAACCTGTGTTTTAATATTGACAAAAGGGTTCAAAAGTTAAGGGTTATTTGGTGTCTAACAAGTTTCTTGAGTGTACAGGAAAAGCCCTAGCGAAGGAATGCTAGGCACTGGCGAAGGACTGCCAGACTAGACAAAGTCCTAGCGAAGGAATGCTAGGCACTGGCGAAGGGCTGCCAGAAGTAAAGTCCTGGCGAAGGACTGCCAGAATGGACAAAGCCCTAGCAAAGGAATGCTAGGCACTGGCGAAGGGATGCCAGAAGTAAAGACCTAGCGAAGGGCTGCTAGGCACCAAGCGAAAGGCAGCTTGGTACCTCAAGACCTGGCGAAGGACTACCGGGCAAAAGTCCAACTGGAGGATCCGGTTGGCACCAGGTAAAACTCTCCCGAGATGAGTAGGTGAGGACGCGTTCCCCTTGAGGGAACATTAGGCGTCGGTTCGACCTAGGGCTCCATTTTGGAGACCCAAAGTCAGAACCAAGACAACCAAGGCTGTGTAAAATTAACTTATTAATTGCTATTTTGGACTAAACCTGGATGCAGGACCGAAGGACTGTGTTTCTGCAGCTCAGAGAGCCTCAAAGGAGTGAGGCAGTAGCTGAGCAAGGTGCCCCGGATGTTTCGGGCGCCCCAGAGTCAACCCAAAGTCAGCAGAGCAAGTAAACGCCCCGCGCGCATCGGGTGCCCCGCGTGTCGCGGGCGCCCACTGTGCCACGCCACTGGCAGCTACAGCAGCTCACCCTCGCGAAGAAGATGAAGCCTTGACCGGTCAACCCGGGCGCCCCGCGCGCGTCGGGCGCCCCAGTCAAAGGTGATCCCGAAGAAGTAGAGATCAGCCTTGACCAGAGGGCTCGCCGGATCGAAAGCCACGTGGGGGGGCGCCCCGAGCATCCCGGGCGCCCCCAGCCCTATATAAAGGACCCTCGACCCTCTTCTTCAGGCATCAATTCTTCGGACACTTCCACGCTCTTCTGCTCTCGTGCTTTGCTCCAGATACTGCCCAACTCGAGCCGACGACGTCCCGCTGCCCCGAAATCTTCGATCTACTCCGGACGTCGGTAAAAGAAGAGCATAATTCTTATTATATAAGTTTACTGCACTTATTCTGTATTCAATAATTGTAAACTGGTTTACGAACTTATAGAATTGCCCGCAGAAAACGGTCAACGACCGTGGGCCTTGGAGTAGGAGTCGACACAGGCTCCGAACCAAGTAAAACGACCGTGTTAGCATTGTTTTTGTGTCTTATTTCCGCTGCGCACTTACTCTTTTTTAAATCCGAACGATTTGCGACATTCACCCCCCCCCCTCTCTCGCATTTCTCGATCCAACACGTGGCACTGTCGTCTTAGCCATATAAGCAAGAAACGCATGACCGAATTGCACCGATGTGGAATTCTGGAATCATTTGAACCAGGTTCATTTGATACATGTGAATCCTGCTTAAAAGGCAAGATGACCAAATTACCCTTTTCCGGAAAGGGTAATCCAGTGGGAGAATTGCTTGGTCTAATACATACTGATGTATGTGGACCAATGTCAACTCTTGCACAAGGAGGCTATAGCTACTTCATTACCATTATCGATGATCACTCACGATTCGGGTATGTGTTCTTGATGAAACACAAATCTGAAGCTTTTGAGAAATTCAAAGAGTTCAGAAATGAAGTAGAGAAACAACTTGGCAAAAGTATTAAAATACTTCGATCCGATCGGGGTGGTGAATACTTGAGTCAAGAATTTCAAGATTATCTAAGGAACAATGGGATATTGTCTCAATGGACTCCGCCGTATACACCACAGCATAATGGTGTATCTGAGAGGCGTAACCGAACCTTGATGGACATGGTTAGGTCTATGATGAATCATGCAACTCTTCCAAAATCCTTTTGGGGTTATGCACTTAAGACAGCTGTTTACTGGCTAAACAGAGTCCCGACCAAGGTAGTCTCTACTACTCCATATGAGACATGGAATAGTAAGAAACCTCACTTAACTCACCTTAAGATATGGGGTTGTCCTGCTTATGTGAAGCGGATTGTATCAGACAAATTGGATGCTAAGTCTGATAAATGTCTATTTATTGGATACCCTAAGGAAACGAAGGGTTACCAATTCTATCATCCCTTGGAACAAAAGGTGTTTGTTTCAAGGCATGCTGTATTTCTGGAAAAGGAATTTCTTTTACAAGAAAACAGTGGGAGTGGAATTGAACTTGATGAAGTTCAAGAAACTCCAATAGATATTACAGAGACACCTAGTCTAGGCCCACAACCGATAATTCATAGTGATGAGCTATCAGTTGAACCTAAAACAACACCACCTCTTCGTAGGTCTGATAGGGCACGCAATATTCCAGAGAGATACGGATTTCTCATAAGTGAATCGAATGACGTGTTACTCATAAGCGATGATGAGCCTATCAGTTATGAAGATGTTCTGAAAAATTCAGAAAGGGACAAATGGCTTAAGGCCATGAAGTCGGAAATGGATTCCATGTACGAAAATCAAGTATGGGACTTGGTTAACCCACCCGAAGGGATTAAGCCCATAGGGTGCAAGTGGGTTTTCAAGAAGAAAACCGACATGGAAGGTAATGTAGTTACCTTTAAAGCTAGATTAGTGGCAAAAGGATATCGTCAGAAACAAGGAATTGATTATGACGAAACCTATTCGCCAGTAGCTATGCTTAAATCCATTCGGATTCTCCTAGCCATAGCAGCTCATTATGATTATGAGATATGACAAATGGATGTGAAAACAGCTTTCCTTAATGGAAACCTGCTTGAGGATGTATACATGATACAACCTGAAGGTTTCACATCGGTTGATAAAACCAAAGTATGCAAGCTTCGACGATCCATATATGAACTGAAGCAAGCATCAAGGAGCTGGAACATCCATTTTGATGAGACAATCAAAGAGTTTGATTTCTCACAAAATCCTGACGAACCTTGTGTGTACAAGAAGGTTAGTGGGAGTGCAATCGTATTCCTAGTATTATATGTCGATGACATCTTACTTATAGGAAACGATATATCAGTTTTACAGACAGTTAAAATTTGGTTGTCCAAAACTTTCTCCATGAAAGACCTGGGAGAAGCAACCTATACCCTTGGGATTAGAATCTATAGAGATAGATCAAAACGGTTGCTTGGTCTTTCGCAGTCTACATATATAGACCGAGTGCTAAAAAGGTTTAGCATGTCGGAATCCAAGAAAGGTTACCTTCCCATCAGGCATGGGATCAACCTTTGAAAGTCTATGTGTCCATGCACAGAAGACGAGAGGATTTGCATGAATAAGATTCCCTATGCATCCGCAATAGGATCTATCATGTATGTTATGTTATGTACTAGACCCGATGTATCGTATGCTTTGAGCGTCACAAGCAGATATCAGTCGGATCCAGGAATGGATCATTGGGCGGCTGTCAAGACAATCCTTAAGTACTTAAGAAGAACTAAGGATGTGTTTCTAATATATGGAGAAGGAGATATAGTAATACGTGGGTATACAGATGCCAGTTTCCAGACAGATAAGGATGACTCCAAATCGCAGTCTGGATACGTATTTACTTTGAATGGAGGCGCAGTAAGTTGGAAAAGTTCCAAACAAGACACCGTAGCGGATTCTACCACGGAAGCAGAATATATCGCAGCTTCGGAAGCAGCAAAGGAAGCAGTTTGGATCAAGAAGTTTGTCTCAGAACTTGGTGTGGTTCCAACCATTGATGAAGCAGTGCCGGTTTACTGCAACAATAATGGAGCTATTGCACAAGCGAAGGAACCAAGGTCTCATCAGTGATCCAAACACGTGCTTCGCCGCTATCATCTGATCAGAGAGATTATAAGTAGGAATGACATACAAATTGAGAGGGTTCCCACTGAAAGGAATATAGCGGATCCTTTAACTAAGGCCTTGCCTCAAAGCAAGTTTGAGGGACATGTTAGAGCCTATGGTATTGGATACTGTAGCGATTGGCATTAGGCCAAGTGAGAGTTTGTTAGTGATATGAGAGAAGTGTCCTAAGGCAATCGCCTTATGATGTAAACATTTATATTAATAAATTATAATTCACTATTTGAGTATACATGTTTTGTGTATTTGATTGGCATCTTGAACTCATCTACTGAATGTCCGTAATACAATTCACAGCATAAGAGAATTTGTGATGGGATCACAACTAGTGACTATCTCTAAATGTGCAATTGTGAAGTATTGAAAATATCCCTAGTTGATGAATTGATAAATACGGACACTATCAATTCTGTTGAGACTAGCATGGGTTATTCTCTAATCAGCTGATTCTCACTGGCTGGTGACATTGGGATGTCCGGAGATAAACATGGATGCTAGTTAAGGGAACTAGTTCATTGGAGTGACTAGCTGTAAGACTTCATATGGGAATCTACATGTAGATATGTCAATGAAGTTCTTACTGCAGCTTAAGTGCGATGTTCCTTTGACTTGCGGTGTTCAAGTCATCTTGGTCATGAAGACTTATACTTTAACATCTTAAGCAAGCATCTCCAAGGAGGTGTGGACCCAGGATGATTGGCTATAAGCCGAAGTGCCCGAAGATGTTTGAACAGCCTACAAAGGATTCATCACTCCTTGCGAGGAGATGTATACCCAGGCCTATCGTCAGATTGTTACTCAAAACCTCTGGCCAGAGTATATCATGTTTAGAGTGCGAGTCTCTTAAATACATGAGTAATTAGAAATCCAAAGGACGAGAAAGACACTACTTGGGCTAGGTGTGACGTAGTCAGCCTAGTGGGGACTGACACATATAGACCGTGTCCTGAACCAAGTGGGTATAAGGTGGTGAAGGGAATGAGGCATGACTCATTAGAGCTGCTGAAGGGTTTCAGAATTACTTCTGAGGTCAAACCGTTGATCTTTCGATTAATTAGGGGTCATGATGTACTACTAGGTGCCACTCATGACCGTTCTATAATTGGTTGATTATAGACAGCCAACATAAATCGAAAGCCTATTTAGTCACACGCACTACGAGTAATCCGAGGGATTTAAAACGAGTTGAAAATTAGATTCTCCGATCAAGAGAAATAAGTCGAATCTGAGTTAATCAGAGGCGCAATGGAAGCTAAAATTGGCTAAGTCTTTTGAAGGCTTATTGGGCGAATTAAATGAGTTTAATTCGTGATGGATGCGGCTTGATTGGCCGGCCAAGGAGGGTGCCAAACCCCCTTGGTTTGGTCGGCCACTTAAAAGGGAGAAAACCAATTAATTTGGTTTAATTAATAAAATAAATCTAGCGCGATTTGTTTTATAAATTATGGATAAATAAATTTGTATAAAGAAATTTATATAAATAAATTTATAGAAATTTATTTCTTTTTTGGAAATTAAAATAATTCGTGGAATGGTTTATTTTAATTTTATAAAATCAATTATGAATTGATTTTTCCATTAAAAGAAAAATTATAAATTTCTTATAAAATTTATTCCATAATTAAAGAAGAGAATTAATTGTTTTATTATAAAGTTAGTTATAATAAAACTAGGCCTAACGGAATAATTTATAAGAAAATTTATAAGATAAATTTCTTATGAAAATTAATTCCGTTAAAGAGGAGACTTAGCAAGGGAGAGGTTGCTATATAAAGGAACCAAAGGCTAGCCTTCAATTCCAATCAATTGAGTTGATTAAGAGTTAATCCTCTCCCTCTCTCTCTCTTATTCTCTTCTCCTTCTCCTTCCCATCTAGGGCCGGCGCCCAACCTAGATCTCCTAGGGCCGGCGCACCTTCATTGTTCTCCAAGGAGTTGGCGTGAGCAATCTACACCAAGGAGAAGCCAACCAAGAAGAAGAAGAAGCGGATCACATCTCCTTCCTTCTCGGAATTCGATTCCGTTTCTCGGGTGGTTAGTTTCCTATCTTTTCTCTTGTTCTTCTAGTTGTGTCTTCGGAGAATCTAGTAGTTCTCGTTGGCACATAACTCGTGGCTTTGTGAAGTCATCCCGAAGAGAACTCAGCGTGGACGCGAATAGAGGCGGAGCTTCCAAGGGACGCTACGGTTGGATCTCGTCCCTTACTTCGTGTTACGAGAGGTACTTAGTAAATTAGTTTACTTTTTCCGCAAAGTTTTAATTTATGATTATGTCAATACATCATAAGGTTGCATGCTAGATACGTGGTTAAAATAATTTAGGAAATTATTTTATGCTAATTCTTCCGCTGCACGTAAAAATTTAAAATTTTACGAACCCATATCCTTGTCGACATGCACCCGGTCCCAACATCCAGTCCGATCCAGCTTCGACTAAATCAGCCCTAAGTCCAGAGAACATCCTCCCTAGCCTTCTTTGACTCATTCTGGTCCCAGAGAACGAGCTCACGTGCCCTCTCCGACAAGCACACGCAATGCTCAGTCTCTCGAACCAAGACTTCGTGCCCAGCTTCACTCACCGGGACATCGTTCAACCTAGCTTCCCTCGCTAGGACCTGGCTTCACTCACCAGCGTTTCAGTCACTCGGCTTTACTCACCGGGATTTCCATCACCTGGCTTCACTCACCAGGACTTCCATCACCTGGCTTCACTCACCAGGACCCGGCTTCACTCACCGGGGTTTCAATCACCTGGCTTCACTCTCCAGGACCCGGCTTCACTCACCGGGGTTTCAGTAACCCGGCTTCACTCACCGGGAGTCATGCCCAGTCCCCGACTAGAACTTAACCCAGACTCATCTTATTGACCTAAACTTAAATCAGTGTCAACACCAAAATAACAATCAGGGTCAGATTGCATCAACACCAAAGAGAAAGGTGTAGCTTTCGTTGCAGAAAAGGAGAAGAAAAAGAAGAAGGAGAAGAAGAAGGTGATCTACTCCTCTTCATCCGAGTCTGAGGAGTCTAGTGTCTCTATGGATAGCGACCAAGAGGCCTTCATGGTAAGAAAAATGCGTAGAGCTTTCAAAAGTTTTTCTAACAAATCTTATGCTAGAAAAGAATCCAAGAATAAGAGCAAGGCAAAAGACATTATCTGCTACAACTGTCACCAAGAGGGGCACATGAAGAATGAGTGCCCCCAACTAAAGAGGAGAGAAGAAAAGAAGGAGGAGAAGAAGAGAGGTGATAAGAAGAGGACAAAGGGAAAGGAGAAGAGTGCCACCAACCTCAAGGTGACTTGGGATGATCCATCATCCTCGGAGGAGGAAGAGGAGCAAGTGTCCCATTTTGCACTTAGGGAGTGGACCACATGGAGTCATCGGACGATGAGAGAAGCTCAAGTAGTGATGAAAGTGGCTCATCTTCATCATCATCCGAATCAGAGGCGTCGGTAAGTGAGGTATATAGCTTACCCTCTTCAACTTTGGTCAAAATAATTTCTAGTACGAACATGGATTTAGCTAAAGCTAGAAGAAAATTTAAGGATTTAAAAGATGAAATTGTCATGCTTAGAGTAGAATCTACAAAATTTAAGGAAGATTTGCATGCTTGTTCTACCATGTCACATGATTCATGCTTTGAAAATGAAAATAAGGAACTAAGGAAAAAGGTAAAAGACCTAACCAAGGCACTTAGAAAGTTTCAAGTCGGCTCTAGTAACTTTGACATGATAATAAACAGTCAAAGAGCCGTCTATAATAAGGCCGGGTTAGGATATAGGCCAAAAACCAAGGAGGTAGCGTTTGTCTCACTTATGGGTAGAAATGGTGCATCTAGGAGACAAGGGACTAAGGCAAACATCAAGAAGGCTTGGGTACCAAAGAAATTTTTAAATGATGCTTGTGGATCAAAAATTTGGGTACCAAAAGAGTGTGTTTTCCATGTTGTATAGGTGAAGGTGAAGGAGGCCTCAAACATGTGGATAGTAGATAGTGGGTGCTCAAGACATATGACCAGAGATGTGAGCAAGTTCACCACTATTAGCTACCTAAGAGAAGGGAGGGTCTCTTTTGGAAATAGTGGGAAACTGAAAATAATTGGTAGAGGCACCATTGAGGTATCTCCTACAATCTCTATCCACAAAGTACTTTTAATTAAAGACATGAAATTTAATTTACTTAGTGTAAGTCAATTGTGTGATGTGGGCCTTAGGGTTGAATTTTAGCTAGAAAATGCCTTATTAAACAAAATGGGTCAGATAATGTCATACTAGAAGGGTATAGAGAGGCTAACCTTTACTATCTTGATATTGCTTATGCTTCTAACAATTTGCCTAAGTGTCTCATGTCTAAAGAAGAAGAAGGGTGGTTGTGGCACTGAAGACTTGGGCACGTCAACATGAGGAGCATTGCAAGAGTGGCAAAGGAAGAATTGGTGAATGGGCTCCCTATGATCAAGTATGAGAAGACCAAAATGTGTGATGCATGCCAAGAGGGTAAGCAATCAAAATCATCACACAAAGATAAAACCCTAACTAGTACTACCTTGCCTTTAGAATTATTACACATTGATCTTTTTTATTGCCATAGTATTCCCTCACTAGTAGGGAGTAAATACTGTTTAGTTATTATAGACGATTTTTCTAGATTTACATGGATGTTCTTTATGAAACATAAGGATGATACCTTAGAAATCTTTATAAGGTTTAGTAAGAGGGTTGAGAATGAAAAACATCTAAAGATTAACCGAATTAGGAGTGACCATGGTGGGGAGTTCCAAAACTCAAGCTTCTCACAATTTTGTGTAGAAAATGGGTATAAGCATGAATTTTCATGCCCAAGGACTCCTCAACAAAATGGTGTAGTAGAGAGGAGAAATAGAGTCCTACAAGAAGCTACTAGGACTATGCTTAATGCATATTCCCTTCCTAGCTATTTTTGGGCCGAAGCGGTAAATACCGTTTGTTATATTCAAAACCGGATTTTGGTACATAGGTTCTTAGGCAAAACCCCTTTTGAGTTGTGGAATGGAAGAATTCCACAAGTTCACTAATTTAGAGTTTTTGGGTGTAAAGTGTGTTGGATCGGGTTGGACCGGCTAGAGGGGGGTGAATAGACGAAAAAAAATTTATGAAAGTGGAGGCACTCGTCTTAAAAAAAGAAAATTTGTCGCAACTGAGAACGTTGCTTCCAAGGTAGTGGACGCTCAATAAAAATCTTCTTGTGGCGGAGAAGCCTTACAAAAATAGCACACTAGACTTTTAGAGATTTTACAAGAATGAATTAATTGAATGAATGAAAAAGTTGAAACTCTAAGCCTATTTATAGCCTAAGAGAATAAATCTGGATTGTTGATTGTTGAGGAATTTTCTCTTGACCATTGATCCATGGATGTAATCTGGATGGTTGATCTTGGATGGGATTAAACTGCATCCATTGGATCTGATTAAAGGATAAAGTTATCCTTTAAGAGATAACTTTGTCTTCTGCTCGCAACAGATAAATAACTTTATCATCTGCTCGCAACAACTTCAATCATATCTCTTCTTTATCCAAGTCAGTAAGGCTGGTGATATATGTAGGCGAGGTAGCTGGTTCGAATCTTCACAGCAACAAATAAAATTCTTATTGTTTCAGGTGCCTGGTTTGACTTGGTCAAACTGACCAGTCTTTTGGTTCATCTTCTGGGTGATTTCCGATCAACCGGAGTTAGGCTCACCCAAACCCGACTCTGGCCTTTCACCCCTCGAGCATCCTTCCTCCCGGCTTCTCGTCCCTCGGACACCGCGCACATCCTTCTCGCTCCACCGGCGTACTCTTCCGCAGCTTCCGCGTCCTCGGATTGTACCGAGCCCGTCGGCTCACTTCCCCCACACAATCCTTCTCGTCCGCTACGTCTTACGCTCGACTTCCTCCGTACCTAAGCTCCTGCACACTTAGCAGAGGGATTAAACATACCAGGACCTAACTTAAATCGGTTGATCATATCAAAATCAACCAGGGGTACTTACAATCTCCCCCTTTTTGATGTTCATCAATCCGAGTTAAATTAGGGTAATCAAAATAAAAAAAACATACATAATAATGTAAACAGTTTAAGTTCAAAAAAAAACTTAAATATCGAGTAAATTAAAATTCTACCCCTTAACTTAATACTATTCCTCCCCCTTTGATCACATCAAAAAATTGGGAAATATAAGTAGGGAAGAAGAAAATTTTTTTTGAGTGCGATAAAAAATATTCTAAGTGAAAAAAATTGCGTTGTCATAGATTTTTCAAATTTTAAAATGACATATTTTTTCAAAGTTAATTCCATTTTTTTTAAAAATGACTTAAATAAAATCTTTTTTTTTGATAAAATCCACAGCTGATGAGGAGTTCCAAAAAAAATCGAATCCTGTCAAAATATTTTTCTATCGAATTTAAAAAATCATATTTCAATAAACAATCATAAAAAATCGAAAAAAAAAATCTGAATATTTTTGTTAAAGTCGAAGATGAAGATATGAGTTTGGACAAAAATTTTGAGTTTTAAATTCGTTCATCAAGTCCAAAAATGACAAACCAACACATAAGAGTTCTTGAAGAATAAATTTTAAAAAATTGGAAAAAATACTTCGAAAAATTTGAAAAAAAAATTGTAATGAGTCTTTCCCGTAAACTCTTAATTTCAAATTTCGAGGGAAAAAAATATTTGAAAATTTTTGAAAGAAGTTCCAGTAGATAGACAGCATAATTGTGCACAAAAAAAAAATAAAGACATAATTTTTGTTAGAGAAACAAAATGCGCACATATATAATAACCAAAAAAAATTATTAGTTTAATACAAATTTAGGAACCCAAAATAAGTTCCTGTCTACAGATTAATTAAAAACTTAGGCGGAATATAGCTTTTGGGCACCTTTTTAAATCGGCCTTTATGATTTTTAAAATACCAATTTAAATTATCAGGAAAGCTATTTTTCTTTGACGTAAATATGCAATATCAAGTTCTAATTTTTGCACTAAGTTTTTCAAATTATCATTTTCATTTTTCAAAATTTCAGAAGAGAAAGTAAGTGCCAATTCATTTTTTAATTTCAAATTTTCTTTTTCTAATCTACAATTGGATTTGAGCAAGTCTTTAACTCCTACATATAATTGATCATGAGGAAGAAAACAAACCTCACTTACCGGGTCGCATTCGAAAAGCGAGGTTCCTCTTTCGTCATCGCTTTTTTCTGATGTCTCTCCCCCTTCATTAGTGCTCCCTTCTTGATGATTTGCCATCAGCGCAAGTCCCGCGTATTCTTGACCTTCTGACTCTTCTGACGAGGACTCATCGTCAAGTTGGATCTTCCTTGTGTTCAGTGCGGCGATGTCTGATTTCTTATTCTTCTCTTCATGCAATTCTAGGAATTTCTCCCAGAGCTCTTTTGCCGAGTTGTAATTCTCGATGCGGTTAACTTCTTGCGCGGGAAGAACGGCTAGTAAATGAAATTCAGCTTTGCCATTTGCTTCAAAGTCTGATTTCTCCTTCTTGGTCCACGACTCTATTTCTTTATCCTTGCTGTTGTTGTCTTTAGGAACTGAAAACCCATTTTTCATAATTATTAGCAATTCAATATTAGTTTTAAAAAATACCTGCATTCGACGCTTCCAAGGCAGTCGGCGTTTAGTCCTTCTGCGGCGACCTTGGCTCTGATACCACTTGTTGGATCGGGTTGGACCGACTAGAGGGGGGTGAATAGACGAAAAAGAATTATGAAAGTGGAGGCACTCGTCTTAAAAAAAGAAACTTGGTCGCAACTGAGAACGTTGCTTCCAAGGCAGTGGACGCTCAATAAAAATCTCCTTGTGGCGGAGTGTAACGCCCGCCTTTTTCCCACACCTTCTGGTGTGGCGAGAAAGCGGCGTTACGCTAATATACATTGTACACATATAAACATCCTAATGCAGCGGAATAATTTTTTTCTTCTACACATGCGTTTAACCATACAACTACTCAATGAAACATATATACATGCCTAAATTATCATTCATGAACATGGTGACGTTGTAACTTAACATATTACCAACATACATAGCATCATGATATAAAATTTCCATAACTTATCCATAAGCATCATAAGTAGCGAGTAACTTATCCATAAATATCAGGAGTAGTAAGTTGTTTCTTAGGCATAACTATCATGAGTTTAGCATAAACCAAAAGAGGCATTATAAACATAAGACATGCGATAGGTGTAAATAGAAGAATCCTTTGCCAAGTCACTGCCACACACACACATGCTCTTGCCCCTCCTACTGCTTCCCTTAGTAACCTCTTGCTTGATCTGCGGTACGAGGAAAAATAAGACTATAAGCACATAGACTTAATAAAACCCTTTCCTACTCACTAAAATCATACGTCACTTAAACATAACCATATAAAGCATTTGACATAACATAATTCTGAACATAAAACATAAGCATAGTCTTGGCGTAAATCATAAGCATATGAACAACTAACATAGCATGATTCTTAACATAAACATAACCTTAAAACATACTTAGCATGGCACAATTCTTAACATACATGAGCATGAAACATACTTATCATGGCATAACATACTTATTCATGAACATAATTCTTAGTATGGGCATAAGCACAGTCTTAACATAAGCATAAGCATAAAACATACTTATCATGGCATAATGCATAACATGAATGGATGCATGAGTCAAATGCATATACATAAGGATGCTTAATTTAAAATCATACTTTTAAATACTTAAACATAATCATATCATCATTGGGGTCCCCGGCTTGTACCACATACATACATCATAAGCGCGCATCCCTAAGTAAATACGAGGTAGCTAGTCTCGACCTACTAGTGTAGGAACAGCTACGGTAGTTCCAAAAACTGAGACGTTCTTAAGGTGCCCATCCCTGTTGGACAGCTACGGTAGTCCCAGAACCGTGGACAGCATAGTCGGTAGTCCAGAACCGGGGCGTTCTTAAGGTGTCCATCCCTTGGACCCTTACTTCGGTCCGGTACAAGCCCATTCATAAAGTAAAATAACTATGCATGCTTCATCATTCATACTTGACATATCTTAGAACATAAACATAATCTTGTTACATGAAGCATGACATAAACATGCTTGGCATTTCATCATTCATACTTATTTCATAACATCATTATGCCTTCATCATTCATACTTATCATTCATACTTATCATTCATACTTAAGGCATAAACATCATCTTCATCCATCTTCTTTATTCATAAAATATAACATACATGCATAATCATGTCTTCAGGCATAAACATTATCTTGGTTCATAAAGCTTGCATGATCATGGTACATAGATAAACATGCAATTCATACAAGATACATTTCACCTAGCATACATAATCCTAGTATCCATCATAGAGCATGCATGGTAAGATACATATAAACATGATGCATACTACTTAAGTACATGGCATTCATCATAGACATGCATAGACCTTCATACACATACATCTATTATAAGCATTTAACCTTCTACATGCATCATTCTATTTAACATAACATACCCCTACATCAATTACATATGTTAATGGTATATGATCTAAATATTCATGAGTAAAGCATAACATAAAACCTAACATACAAGGTCATGTTACATAACACATAAGCTAAGATTTTAGTAATATAAAGATCCTTACATCGTGCTTAACTATGTTCTTACATCATGGTAACTTATAAACATGCATCCTTAAGACCTTAGCCCAATCCAAGCCCTAGATTAGGGACTTGGCTGAAACCCTAAAGGACCATGGGTCCATGAAAAATTCACATAGGTCATGATTAACATCCAATACCTTACATATCATGCCATGGAAAACCATTTGAACCCTTGATTGGATTTAACCCTAAATCCTAGACCTAAACCATGTGTTGGCCGAAACCGTAGAAGGGTAATAAGCCCATAGGAAAATTCATATAATCACCATTATTACCCATATGATATCATAGGAAACATACTAATCATGCTTGAAGGGTTGGAGTTTACACCTAGCCATGGTTCCTTGATGTGGCCGAAACCCTAAGGGGTTCTAGGGTGCTACAATATTTTCAAAATCATACTTTTATGCTTAACTTATCATGAGTAAACATTAGGAAACATAATAGGGGTTTTCAATATGATTTTAGCCTTTTTTTTTTTTTGAAAAAAGAAGGATCTTATTTCAAGAAGAAAAAACCCAATTTTTAGAAGGGGGGCCAAACCTGACCCTCTAAAATGGGATTACAGTGAAGGACTAGGACTGAATTACACAAGGAGCATTTCAATCATTAAGAAATAGATTTACACCAAATTTAAGCTAATTTCTCTTTAGAATTTCCATGGCTTCCAGGGGCAAATTGAAGCAACCCTTATAACTGCTTTAGCGCTACCAGTTGCTGGGAAGAAACCATTTGCTGAGTAGTTTAGAATTCCGAGAAGCCAAGCCATCTCTCAACAACTAAAGATGTATCAGGTAGGATAGCAATCCAGCAGTCAAAATATGAGTTCTGAGCTTGATGAATTACTAAACAGTCAAAGAGAACATTTACACACAAACCACTTTTGTGAAATAACAGCTGGAAGCAGGATAGTTCGAAGGATTAGAAGCTATTATTCAGTTTCCTTACCACAGATACCATATCAAAAGATCATCAATCTCTAAAAGAACCTCTGCACACCTTTTGGATTGACCAATATCTCCCTGAGAATCTTATAAATCAGCAGCTCCAAATACATATAATACGAAATACGAACTGGCTGAAACGAAGAGATCATGCATCTTGTAGAATGCAAGTATGGTGCAAACACCAGAAGATCAACACAAGAGTCAACAAAGTTAGCAGAAGACAGAAAGATCAGGAGGCAGCAGCCCTGACAACTGTGTGATCCGCTGATTTTTTAACAATTCCAATGTATGGCATATTTAATCTATCTACTTTGCAGATACCATTAAGCAATTTGTCTATATCCCCAGCACCAAGAATCCTTTCTGCAGATGAATTAAACGCTTGATTAGACAGGTAATCGGCAGCTGAGTTTGCTTCTCTGAATGTGTGAGAAAGCCAAATCTGGTGTTGACTTAGAATCTTTTTGATTTTAGTGATAAGCTTGCGAAAGTTCCATGGAAGTGAAGAAGAATGCAACATTTTCAATGCCACTAGGGAATCTGATTCCAGCCAAATGGGGGTTAAACTGTTGTGCAAACATAATTCTAAGCCTTTTAAAATGGCCACTAGCTCAGCTTTAACATTCGATGCAATACCAATATTACCATGCTTAGCAATCACAAAATGACCTTCATGATTCCTGACAATAATCCCAAAAGAAGCAGGGCCTAGATTACCTTTTGAAGCTCCATCTGTATTCACCTTGAAGACTCCAGGTTTCGGCTTCCTCCAATGTACTAATGATATATTAGTGCATACTCTGTTTTCCACCTGGAAACTCAAAGAATTCATAGCCTGCCTACATCCTTTCCACTGTGAACCCTTGAGCAGCCCAGCTAACATGGCACGGTGAATGTATGCTCTGACCCTCCAAATAATTTTGTTAGCCAAAGGTCTGATACCTCGATGCTTTGAATCATTCCTAGCACACCAAATAAACCAGATAATCAATAGGGGGATTACTTCTTTGATATTGTCGACTTTAGACCATGAATTGCCAAATCTCCAACACTCCAGGATTTGATATCTATCAACCCCAAAGATTTGTGAATAATGTCTCCAAGCAACTTTGGCAATCGGACCCGTGAAAAAACAGTGATCCCAAGATTCAACCTCATGGCAACATTGGCATTTAGAGGCCAAGACAATACCTCTTTGTTGTAAAATATCGTCCAGTGGCAATCTTCTTTGTAGGAAACGCCATATGAAAATTGAGATACTAGGGGATAGAATTTTACTCCAGCAGACTTTCCAAATTTCTACCGGGTGTTGCACTATTCTTATATAATTCCAAGCTGACTTAAGAGTGAATTTACCATTCAATGTTGGTTTCCAAAGTATGGTATCACTAGAATTCTTCTTCTGTCCCACTGTTGTAACATTCTCTAGACATTGTGGGATGTCGAACTCCAATATCTCCTCAACACAGTGGTCTGGGATCAAGCTTCTTAATTTGGAAGAATTCCAACCTTGGTAATTACAGAAATCAAGCACTTTCGAATTTGGGTTTACCACCACCTCACAAGATTTATAAACAGGCCCTTGGTCCAGCCAAGTATCGTACCAAAAATTTATATCACCAGTGCCAACAATCCAACCAATATTTTCCTCCGCTAAATCTCTAAATTTAACAAGGCGGCGCCAACAAGGGGAAGCCCTCCAGTTAACCGAAGCCATAATAGGAGACGACGTCCGGCAATACATCTTCAAAAGGAACTTTGCCCAAGGGGTGCTTTGTTCTCGAAACCTAAACCATAGCTTAATTGAGGTTGCTGTGGTGATGTCTGAAAGTTTTCTGATCCCTAAGCCTCCCTCTAACTTTGGTCTACAGATATCAGACCAAGCTATCCAATGTATCTTCTTATTTGAATTGGACGAGCCCCAAAAGAAATTCGCGAATATCATTTCTATCTGATGTTGTACCGCCAAAGGAGGGAGTAAAACCTGTAAAATATAGAATGAAATGGAAGTTAGAACACTTTGAATAAGAACTAAACGACCACCATAAGTCAAATTGCGAATATTCCATCCCATAAGTCTCTTGTTGATTTTCCCAATTAATGAAAGAAAATGACTTGATTTCCTGCAACCAGCTATTATGGGAACTCCCAAATAAGTCATAGGCTGTTGACCTTCCAAAAAACCAGAAATTGCAGCAATAGAACCTTTTCTGGAATTTGAAATACTTTTAGAAGGAAAAAATAGACTTTTGCCTTCATTGATAGATTGTCCCGAACAAGTCTCATATTCCTTTAAAAATTTCTTGATGCGCTTAACGTTATTGATTGACCCATTCAGAAAAATCACAACATCATCTGCATATGCTAAGTGAGATAGTCTGAAATCACAACCCAAAGTGAAATAAAGCTGAGTGTATTTATTAAACAGGGCATCCAAACCTCTAGATAAGAATTCCGCCGCAATTATAAAAAGTAATGGGGAAATAGGATCACCCTGCCTAAGACCTCTTTTAGAATGAAAAAAACCTGAAAGATGACCATTAATTTTAACCGAGAACCAACATTCTGAAATACAGCGTTTGATAAGCCCAATGAAGTCACTCGAAAAACCAAAAGCTTCCATGACTTTAAATAAAAAAACCCATTGTACTCTATCAAAAGCTTTAGCCATGTCTAGTTTCAAAATTAAGTTACCACCTCTGACGTGGTAATTGAGCTTGTGGAAAACCTCCTGAGCCAGTAATATATTATCTGAGATCAATCTGCCTGAAACAAAACCACTTTGAGAAGGAGAGATGATTTTATTCATGAAATTGCTTAGTCTTGATTTTAGCCTCAAAGACTTGCTTGGCCGAAACCTTCACAAGCCCTAACCATGGATTTCCCAACATAGTATGCCCACAAGAACTGAGATCATGACAAACAACTTGGAAGCTATCATACCACAAGTGAGGGGGTCTTACCTTTCTTGATCTTGATTATAAACCTTGAATAGAGAAACCAAAAGAATTTTCCTTGACCTTAGACTACCCTTATCCCTTGTAGCCTTGTAGAAATCCCTTAGATCTTGAAGAAGAGGTCTCCTTGTGAGACTTTTTCCAAAGGGAACCCCTCCTTGTAGGTTTCGGCTAGGAAGAGAAAGAAGAAGAGAAGAAGGAGTTTTGGTGGATGAAGAGACAAATGCTTAAGTGCTAAGGTGTCTCTTCCATTCCTCCCTCTTATATACTAGATGAAGGAGGCAAGTGAAGAGACATGATGCTATGACTCTTCACTTCCTTAGCCTTAACAAAAATCCACTTCATTCTCTCCTAGCACTCCCTTGCTAGGTGAATTGGTTAGTACATGCATGGTCGTACCATAGGTCCAAGGTTCAATCCTTGGTGCATGCACTTTATTATTTTTTTTCCTATTTTATTTTTATTTTATTTTTTTATTAATTTAGAAAATTCCCCCAAGGCACACCCATAATCATGCTAATATTCCTAATTAAAACTCATTTTTATTTATATTAAATTCTACCTAGAATCCACTAATAACCATGGTACTAGGAAAAACCCATGTAAGGCCTATTAGCACCTAGCCTCTTATTCTATATCGAAAATCATGGAGCATCATACTAAGGTTTACACTAGTGTCCCTACGTTCCTCGAGAATCCATCTAGGCATGATCAATATTTTTAAAGAAAATATTGAGAAAATTTTCCGGGTCGTTACACGGAGAAGCCTTACAAAAATAGCACACTAGACTTTTAGAGATTTTACAAGAATGAATTAATTGAATGAATGAAAAGGTTGAAACTCTAAGCCTATTTATAGCCTAAGAGAATAAATCTGTATTGTTGATTGTTGAGGAATTTTCTCTTGACCGTTGATCCATGGATGTAATCTGGATGGTTGATCTTGGATGGGATTAAACTGTATCCATTGGATCTGATTAAAGGATAAAGTTATCCTTTAAGAGATAACTTTGTCTTATGCTCGCAACAGATAAATAACTTTATCATCTGCTCGTAACAACTTCAATCACATCTCTTCTTTATCCCAGTCTGTAAGGCTGGTGATATATGTAGGCGAGGTAGTTGGTTCGAATCTTCACAGCAACAAATAAAATTCTTTTTGTTTCAGGTGCCTGGTTTGACTTGGTCAAACTGACCAGTCTTTTGGTTCATCTTCTGGGTGATTTCCGGCCAACCGGAGTTAGGCTCACCCGAACCCGACTCCGGCCTTTCACCCCTCGAGCGTCCTTCCTCCCGGCTTCTCATCCCTCGGACATCGCGCACGTCCTTCTCGCTCCACCGGCGTACTCTTCCACAGTTTCCACGTCCCTCGGATTGTACCGAGCCCGTCGGCTCACTTCCCCGCACAATCCTTCTCGTCCACTACGTCTTACGCTCGACTTCCTCCGTATCTAAGCTCCTACACACTTAGTAGAGGGATTAAACATACCAGGACCTAACTTAAATCAGTTGATCACATCAAAATCAACCAGGGGTACTTACAAAGTGTATATTTTGAACACCAAGGATGACCTAAGGAAATTTGAATCAAAAGCGGATGAGGGAATTTTAGTTGGTTATTCAACCACTAGTAGGGGTTATAGGGTCTATAACAAAAGAACCAAGGTAATTGAGGAGTCCTCAAATGTTGATTTTGATGAATCTACCAATACTTACCCTAGGAAAGCCTTAATTGATAAGGATATAGAGGAAAGTCAACTCCTTGCCCAAAGAATCCAAGACTTACATTTGGAGGGCAATGATCAAGGGGGAGTGAGAAGTACCCTAGAGGATTAGGATCATGTAGTCAATGAACCTATAACCTCTAGGCCCTTGAGACATCATCAAGACCACCCCATTAACCAAATAGTGGGTGATGTCACTCAAGGGGTAAGGACTAGGTCCTATTTTAGAGATCAAAGTAGTCAAATTGCTTTAATCTCTCAATTAGAACCTAAGTCTATTGATGAGGCATTAGGGAATGTAGATTAGGTCTTAGCCATGCAAGAAGAGCTAAATCAATTTGACAGAAGTGAGGTATGGGAGTTGGTTTCTAGGCCCAATGATTGCACCATTGTAACCACAAGATGGGTCTTTAGGAACAAACTAGATGATCAAGGCAAGATTACTAGGAACAAGACTAGATTGGTAGCTAGGGGGTTTAACCAAGTTGAGGGACTAGACTATGATGAGACCTATGCCCCCGTAGCTAGATTAGAGTCAATTAGAATTCTACTAGCCTATGCCGCTCACATGGGTTTCACACTTCACCAAATGGATATGAAGTCGGCATTCCTTAATGGGGTCATTAAGGAAGAGGTCTATGTAGAACAACCCCCCGGGTTTGAGGACCCAAACTATCCTAGACATATTGTGACGACCCGACTTCTCTTAACTTCCTTAAAACGGACGTCACATTTGCTTAACCTTAACTTTACCTTATCCTTAGCCTTAGGTTACACCTACTTGAGTCCCCTTAACTTGCTCTGAATTTTTTTTTTTCTTCCTTCTCTTTTTTTTTCAAAAAAAACAAAACAACTTTAATTTTATTTGCTTTGCCAGGATTTGACCCCTCAACCTCTTCGTTGCATGACCAAAGCACTAACCAACTACTCTACACAGTTTCTTTTCAATGGCACCAGTCGACTGCTATTATAGCAGTCGACTGGTGTCAGTCGACTGGTATATGGTCAGTCGACTGCCATATCGAACAGAAGGTTCTGTTCGATATAGCAGTCGACTGGTATCTGAGCCAGTCGACTGGCACGCCTGAAAACCTGCAATTTCAAAGCTGATAACCACTTTCAAACATCCACAAATCACATACTATCACTTCACATTAAGATATAACTTCAAATCTATATTCTACCCTAGTTTATTTAGCATATTAGTAACTCAAAACCAATACCACAACTTGAAATTGAAACTTTGCGGAGTTTAACAAAACTAACAAAACACTTGCATAAATATACTAAAGTTTGTACCAAACTTTGTCTCTAGGCATAGTTTAAACACACTGATCACTTTCTATGAACCCAAAACAATAACCAAATGTTTCTATAATACTTATTCCCAAAGATCTCTTCCACGGTTCCGCCGCCACTGAACACCAATGCAAGTCCTGTCGCCTCCCAACTTACGCTTTCTCTTTTCCTTTATCTGCAATAGAAGGAAAATGCAACTAATAAGCACAATGCTTAGTAAGTAAATCCCTACTCACAAAATCATGATGTCAATACTAAACATGCTCATCTCAAAGAATGATTTAAAACTTTACTTACTTCAAAACTTACAACTAAACATGCTTACAACTTGAAACACTTTATCATGCTTGTTAATGTATCAATGTACACAACTAACCATGCTTACTACTTGAACTACTTTATCATGCTTGCATTGTAACAAGGTACACATATAATAATTAAACACTTTCTCAAAAAGAAACTACTTGATCATACTTATATACTTGAAAATAGTAATCAACTTTCTCTTTAGGCCTTGACATTGTACCATGGTATCGGTGTACAAATTGCGCGCTTTTCTAATAGGTTGCGAGGTAGCTAGCCACCGCACCCTATTAGAACTTTACTTTCTAACTTTCGATGGGCCTTACATTTGCCCGGTACATGTCTCTTTCTCAAAGTAAAATACTTTTCTTACTTACCATACTTAAACTTATCACTTTACTTATTTTTGCATATATTTGCATGCCAAAAAAAACCTTTACTTTTCTCACTTTAACTTTCCATCGAGCACCTTGTGTGCTCCTTAACTCAAATTCACTTTTAGGTCTTTTCATAAGTATGAAACTCATCATTCTTGGCCTACATACATTCAATACAAACAAATTGAATTTCTAACATGATAAAACATGCAACTTTAATAGCTAAAACATAGAATAGCAAAACTCTCTTAACCATGCTTCTACTTTTCGAAAACTAGGGTTCTACAATGAGAATTTCGAAACGAAACTACTCCTATTGCAGGTGAGCGATTTACTTACATCGTTCTTGAAGAAAACTCACAAAAACAGGGAGAAAACTCCCTAACGAAATCCTTTTTCTTCCTCCTTGTAAAAAGCTTCCACCTTTAGCCCTAGGAAGGAACCCTAGATGCTTCTACTCAAGGGGAAAGAAGAAGAAGAAGAAGAGCTCCCTTGAAAATCCCTTGTTTCGCAGCCCTCCCTTCTCCTCTCTCTCACGCGCGGCTATGGCTCCAACTTGGGGTTTCACGCAACCTAAGCGAGGTTTATATACCTCTTCATGAAAAACACTTAATTACTTTATAAAATTATTTCTCTCCGTCTTTGGTTGTGCTTGATACCCTAGCCCAGTTGGTTGCTTGGCTTCCCTTCCTCCCTGTGGTCGCGGGTTCAATCCCCACCCGACCCCTTTAAAGTTTTTTCTCATTTTTTTTCTAATCATTCCGAAAAATGCTATAATATTCCGAAAAATGCTAGAAAAATTCCTAAAAATCCCTAATAATACCAGGAAATTATTGGGTGTTACACATATTTACAAATTAAGAAAAGCCTTGTATGGATTGAAACAAGCTCCCCGGGCTTGGTATGAAAGGCTTTCTTCATTTCTAGTGTCTAAGGGTTTTAGGAGAGGAACAATTGACCCAACTTTGTTCCCAAAATCTAAGGATAAGGACATATTTGTTGCCCAAGTGTATGTCGATGATATCATCTTTGGGTCAACAAATAGTGACTTCCTACATGAATTCATCAAGTGTATGGAAGATGAATTTGAGATGAGTCTTGTAGGAGAGTTAACTTTCTTTTTAGGTCTTCAAGTTAAGCAAACAAATGAAAGAACACATGTATTTCAAACTAAGTATGCTAGGGAAATACAAAAGAAATTTGGCCTAGAAAATGCTAAGGTAGCATCTGTTAGTGATATGAGAGAAGTGTCCTAAGGCAATCGCCTTATGATTTTAAACATTTATTTTAATAAATGATAATTCACTATTTGAGTATACATGTTTGCGTATTTGATTGGGATCTTAAACTCATCTACTGAATGTCCGCAATACAATTCACAGCATAAGAGAATTTGTGATGGGATCACAACTAGTGATTATCTCTAAATGTGCAATTGTGAAGTATTGAAAATATCCCTAGTCGATGAATTGATAAATACGGACACTATCAATTCTGTTGAGACTAGCATGGGTTATTCTCTAATCAGCTGATTCTCACTGGCTGGTGACATTGGGATGTCCGGAGATAAACATGGATGCTAGTTAAGGGAACTAGTTCATTGGAGTGACTAGCTGTAAAACTTCATATGGTAATCTATATAGATAAGTCAATGAAGTTCTTACTGCAGCTTAAGTGCGATGTTCCTTTGACTTGCGGTGTTCAAGTCATCTTGGTCATGGAGACTTATACTTTAACATCTTAAGCAAGCATCTTCAAGGAGGTGTGGACCCAGGATGATTGGGTATAAGCCGAAGTGCCCGAAGATGTTTGAACAGCCTACAAAGGATTCACCACTCCTTGCGAGGAGATGTATACCCAGGCCTATCGTCGGATTGTTACTCAAAGCCTCTGGCCAGAGCATGTCATGTTTAGAGTGCGAGTCTCTTAATACATGAGAGTAATTAGAAATCCAAAGGACGAGAAAGACACTACTTGGGCTAGGTGTGACGTAGTCAGTCTAGTGGGGACTGACACAAACAGACCATGTCCTGAACCAAGTGGGTATAAGATGGTGAAGGGAATGGGGCACGATTCATTAGAGCTGCTGGAGGGTTTCAGAATTACTTCTGAGGTCAAACCGTTGATCTTTCGATTAATTGGGGGTCATGATGTACTACTAGGTGCCACTCATGATCGTTCTATAATTAGTTGATTATAGACGGCTAACATAAATCGAAAGCCTATTTAGTCACACGCACTACGAGTAATCCGAGAGATTTAAAATGAGTTGAAAATTGAATTTTCCAATCAAGAGAAATAAGTCGAATCTGAGTTAATCAGAGGCGCAACGGAAACTTAAAATGGCTAAGTCTTTTGAAGGCTTATTGGGCAAATTAAATGAGTTTAATTCGCGATCGGTTCGGTTTGGTTTTGCCGGCCAAAGAGGGTGCTAACCCCCTTTGGTTTGGCCGGCCACAACAAGGGGAAGAAACCAATTTATTTGGTTTAATTAATAAAATAAATCTAGCGCGATTTGTTTTATAAATTATGGATAAATAAATTTGTGTAAAGAAATTTATATAAATAAATTTATAGAAATTTATTCTTTCAATGAAATTAAAATGATCCATGGAATGGTTTATTTTAATTTTATAAAATCAATTATGAATTGATTTTTCCATAATAAGAAAGTTTATAAATTTCTTATAAAATTTATTCCATAATAAAAGGAGAGAAGGTATTTGTTTTATTATAAAGTTAGTTATAATAAAACTTAGCTTAAACGGAATAATTAATAAGAGAATTTATAGGATAAATTTCTTATGAAAATTCCGTTAAGAGGGAGACTTGGCAAGGGAGAGGTTACTATATAAAGGAACCAAGGCTAGGCTTGAATTCCTTAATCAATTGAGTAATCAAGAGATTAATTATCTCCCTCTCTCTTAATCTCTCCCTCTCCTTCTCTCTTCTCCTAGGGTCGGCACCCACTTCTTCTTGCAAGAGCCGGCGCACCTCAACCCTAGGGCCGGTGCCTCCTCCCCTTAGGGCCAGTGCATCTCCCTCACATCACCTTGAGATTGGCGTGAGCAACCATCATCAAGAAGGAGCCAAACAAGAAGAAGAAGAAGCGGGACGCATCTCCTTCCTTCTCAGAATTTAGATTTCGTTTCTTGTTGGTAAGTTTCCATTCTTTTCTCTTGTTCTTCTGGTTGTGCCTTCCGAGAATCTAGTAGTTCTCGTCGGCACAAAACTCGTGACTTTGCGAAGTCATCCCAAAGAGAACTCGGCGTGGACGCGAATAGAGGCGGAGCTTCCAAGGGACGCTACGGATGGATCTCGTCCCTTTCTTCGAGTTACGCGAGGTACAAAGTAAATTAGTTTACTTTTCCGCAAAGTTTTAATTTATGATTACGTCCACACATCATAAGGTCGCATGCTAGATACGTGGTTAAAATAATTTGTGAAATTATTTTATGCTAATTCTTCCGCTGCACGTAAAATTTTAAAATATTACGAACCCGTATCCATGTCAACATGCACCCGGTCCCAACAGTGGTATCAGAGCTGGTTAGTGTTCGACATAATCATATAATTGTTTTGCGAAAAACTTTGTCATAATCTCAATTTTGGAAAAATTTTCAATTATGGAAATTTTACAATTATTATAAATTTTAGATTTAGGAATTTCAAAGTTTAGAAATCCTCATGAAATTTCGCAAACGTTTGAAAGATCCTAGTTTCTAAAATTTTATGATAATTGTGAAAACTTCCCATCTTTGGAAACTTTCCAATTTTGAAAATTTTCTATTTTAAAAATTTTCTAATTTTGGAAATATGTAAGTTTTCTTTGTACCAGAAACTTACAATTATTCTAAAAACCTATTATGAAATCTCGCAATTTTGGGCACTTTCTTTCAAGAAAGTCTAGACAAATTTATGGACAGTTAATTGATAATTAAATTTGAATTGGTTTTTAAATTGACAACAAAATTCTTTATTTTGGATTGAGCCTCGGGGAGCCGTCCAATTTAAAGTTAGTTGTTGTAATTTAATTTTCCAATTTTAAATGAAATTGTCACGTTTAATTTGGTTGCGCATCCGAAGCGGACCAAATTAGATTTACGACAAATTACTTTTCTTTGGGTATCTGAGCCTCAGGGAGCCACCCTTAGAAAACGATTTGTTGTAATTAATTAAATCCATGAATAAAATATGATTTAAGAGGTGATGCTCTTACATATTGTTGTCTCCAAAATTAATTAGGAAAATGGTTTCCTATAGAGTTTTCTTGAATGAGATTTTTATGAAAATAATATGTGGTTGAATTAAGGACTCATGTCTCTTAATTTAATAAGATTTGATTTAGAGAAATCAAAGTCTTAAACATATTATTTCCGAAAGTGATTATGACAATTTAGGAAATTATTTCCCAAAATAATTCCTTCAATAAAGTATGAAATAAGAATTAGGAAATCCGGTTCCTAATTCAATTAATGAGACTTGATAACTTAAGTCACATACATACTTTATTAAGGAAATCGTTAGTCATGACATGATTATATGTCATGAATGTGCTTAGAAAAGATGAGATCCAAAACCCCTTACAAAATATTAAGGCCAACACCTTCCATTAATATGGTTAGAATCGAAGTTTTGTTTCTTGTTTGGGTTGATGGACACATCCATGCTCAACTTGAACCTCAACATGTTCAAACCATGGAATTAGTTTATGAATAATGTAGTTGGAGTCAGAGGTCAATCCTTAGTTTTGGTTGTTGGACACATCCAAGCCTGACTAAACGGTTGAATGAGCTCCAACCATATTAAAACTATTTCTTGATTAATGGGTCAGCCTTAAGCTTGGAGCATCGATTTGTTGTGCCACAGCCAAGGTCGATGTAAAGAGAGGTGCAGTTGGGTGCTATGTATAATGTCGCATACTTGTTAATGAGTTAACAACCCAATGATTTATGCAAACATTCAATTAGTTGATAGCATAAAGTGATAGTTACATATATGTGATATGTAATCGGTATAATTACCTACCTTCATAGCTAAGAATAACTTGATGACCACAGCCATGGTGGTTCTTATCTATGGTTGGATATCAACCTATTTGGAGATGTTCCTACGATCTCCCGAATTGATAAAAAGGGTTATTCAATTTGAAAAATAAATAGGATTTTTATTAATATATGTTGATACATTCTTTGATCATGTCTTCTCTGAATTTGCGTTCCATTTTGGACACCAATAAACTGACTGGGCCAAACTTCATGGACTGGCTTTGAAACCTGAGGATAGTCCTCAAGGCAAAGAAACTTGCATATGTCCTTGAAGATCAACTTCCCAACCATCCTCCAGAAGGTGCAACTCCAGACCAGCTAGTGGCCTATCAGAAACATGTGACCGATTCTGAACTTGCGAGTTGCATCATGCTAGCCTCTATGGTACCTGAGCTGCAAAAGCAGCATGAGCATATGGATGCTTATACCATCATCTTCCATCTTCATGAGTTGTTTGAAGAGCAGGCGAGATCCGAAAGGTTCAAAGTCTCCAGACTCCTCTTCACCACTAAGATGCAGGAAGGCACTTCTGCCTCGCAGTTTGTGTTAAAGATGTTGGGGTACATTGAGCGACTGAGCACACTCGGATTTGCAATGGATCATGAACTAAGTATTGACTTAATTCTGAATTGTTTGCCCAAAAGTTATTCACAATTTGTGATGAACTATCGGATGAACAAACTAGAGACCACCATTCCTGAGTTGCTCAACCTGCTGAAGACTGTATAGCCTACTGTAAAGCCGGATCAAAAGGCGATACTGTTAGTTGGTTCCTCAAAGAAAGGTTCTAAGAGGAAGGCCAAAGAACAGAATAAAGGGAAGAAGAAAAAGGCCAAAAAGACTGAAAAGAAACCAAAAGGAACTTGTCATCATTGTGGCAAGGAGGGTCACTGGCGAAGAAACTGCAAGGTTTATCTTGAGTCCTTGAAGAATAAGGCATCTGATGCCCCATCCTCTTCAGGTATCTTCGTTATTGAATGTCACTCTATTTCCTCAAATACCTGGGTACTTGATACTGGGTGTAGCTCACATATATGTAATGACATACAGGGGCTAAGGAATAGAAGAAGACTCGTCAAAGGAGAAGCGAATTTGCGAGTTGGAAATGGAGCAAAGATTGCTGCTGTTGCCATCGGAACATATTTGCTAAAGCTCCCCACTGGACGTGTCTTAGAATTGGATAATTGTTATTTTGTTCCTTCATTAATAAAGAACATTGTATCTATTTCATGTTTGAATGAAAAAGGTTATCATTTAACATTTAGTAACAATTGTTGTTACATAACTTTAAATGGCGTTCTTTATGGGAATGGAACTTTGTGCAATGGCATCTACACGTTAGATTTATCCAGTGACGTTTTCAATATCGAAGTTAGCAACAAACGTGCTCGAATAGATAATCGAATAGACTCCTACACTTGGCATTGCCGTCTTGGCCATGTAAGTAAGAAACACATGACCGAATTACACCGATGTGGAATTCTGGAATCATTTGAACCCGATTCATTTGATACATGCGAATCATGCTTAAAAGGCAAGATGACCAAATTACCCTTTTCTGGAAAAGGTAATCTAGTGGGAGAATTGCTTGGTCTGATACATACTGATGTATGTGGACCAATGTCAACTCTTGCACAAGGAGGCTATAGCTACTTCATCACCTTTATCGATGATCACTCGCGATTCGGGTATGTGTTCTTGATGAAACACAAATCTGAAGCCTTTGAGAAATTCAAAGAGTTCAGAAATGAAGTAGAGAAACAACTTGGCAAAAGTATTAAGATACTTCGATCCGATCGGGGTGGTGAATACTTAAGTCAAGAGTTTCAAGATTATCTTAGGGACAATGGGATATTGTCCCAATGGACTCCGCCGTATACACCACAGCATAATGGTGTATCTGAGAGGCGCAACCGAACCTTGATGAACATGGTTAGGATGATGATGAATCATGCAACTCTTCCAAAATCCTTTTGGGGCTATGCACTTAAGACAGCTATTTACTTGCTAAACAGAGTCCCGACCAAGGTAGTCTCTACTACTCCATATGAGACATGGAATAGTAAGAAACCCCACTTAACTCACCTTAAGGTATGGGGTTGTCCCGCTTATGTGAAGCGGACTGTATCAGACAAATTAGATGCTAAGTCTAATAAATGTCTATTTATTGGATACCCTAAGGAAACGAAGGGTTACCAATTCTATCATCCCTTGGAACAAAAGGTATTTGTTTCAAGGCATGCTTTATTTCTGGAAAAAGAATTTCTTTTACAAGAAAACAGTGGGAGTGGTATTGAACTTGATGAAGTTCAAGAAACTCCAATAGACATTACAGAGACACCTAGTCTAGACTCACAACCAATAACTCATAATGATGAGCTATTAGTTGAACCTAAAACAACAACACCTCTTCGTAGGTCTGATAGGACACGTAATATTCCAGAGAGATACGGATTTCTCATAAGTGAATCGAACGACGATGAACCTATCAGTTATGAAGATGTTTTGAAAAGTTCAGAAAGGGACAAATGGCTTGAAGCCATGAAGTCGGAAATGGATTCCATGTACGAAAATCAAGTATGGGACTTGGTTAACCCACCTGAAAGGATTAAGCCCATAGGGTGCAAGTGGGTTTTCAAGAAGAAAACCGACATGGAAGGCAATGTTGTTACCTTTAAGGCTAGATTAGTGGCAAAAGGATGTTGTCAAAAACAAGGAATTGATTATGACGAAACCTATTCACCAGTAGCTATGCTTAAATCCATTCGGATGCTCCTAGCCATAGTAGCTCATTATGATTATGAGATATGGCAAATGGATGTGAAAACAGCTTTCCTTAATGGAAACCTGCTTAAGGATGTATACATGATACAACCTGAAGGTTTCACATCGGTTGATAAAACCAAAGTATGCAAGCTTCGACGATCCATATATGGACTGAAACAAGCATCAAGGAGCTGGAAAATCCGTTTTGATGAGACAATCAAAGAGTTTGATTTCTCACAAAATCCAGACAAACCTTGTGTGTACAAGAAGGTTAGTGGGAGTGCAGTCGTATTCCTAGTGCTATATGTCGATGACATATTGCTTATAGGAAACGATATATCAGTCTTACAGACAGTTAAAATTTGGTTGTCCAAAACTTTCTCCATGAAAGACCTGGGAGAAACAACCTATATCCTTGGGATTAGAATCTATAGAGATAGATCAAAACGGTTGCTTGGTCTTTCGCAGTCTACATATATAGACCGAGTGCTAAAAAGGTTTAGCATGTCGGAATCCAAGAAAGGTTACCTTCCCATCAGGCAAGGGATCAACCTTTCAAAGTCTATGTGTCCGCGCATAGAAGACGAGAGGATTTGAATGAATAAGATTCCTTATGCATCCGCGATAGGATCTATCATGTATGCTATGTTATGTACAAGGCCCGATGTATCATATGCTTTGAGCGTCACAAGCAGATACCAGTCGGATCCAGGAATGGATCATTGGGCGGCTGTCAAGACAATCCTTAAGTACTTAAGAAGAACTAAGGATGTGTTCCTATACAGATGCCAGTTTCCAGACAGATAAGGATGACTCCAAATCTCAGTCTGGATACGTATTTACTTTGAATGGAGGCGCAGTAAGTTGGAAAAGTTCCAAACAAGACACCGTAGCGGATTCTACCACGGAAGCGGAATATATCGCAGCTTCGGAAGCAGCAAAGGAAGCAGTCTGGATCAAGAAGTTCGTCTCCAAACTTGGCGTGGTTCCAACTATTGATGAAGCAGTGCCGGTTTACTGCGCAACAATGGAGCTATTGCACAAGCAAAGGAACCAAGGTCTCATCAGCGATCCAAACACGTGCTTCGCCGCTATCACCTGATCAGAGAGATTATAAGTAGGAATGATATACAAATTGAGAAAATTCCCACAGAAAGGAATTTAGCGGATCTTTTAACTAAGGCCTTGCCTCAGAGCATGTTTGAGGGTCATGTTAGAGCCTGTGGTATTGGATACCGTAGCGATTGGCATTAGGCCAAGTGGGAGTTTGTTAGTGATATGAGAGAAGTGTCCTAAGGCAATCGCCTTATGATTTTAAATATTTATTTTAATAAATGATAATTCACTATTTGAGTATACATGTTTGTGTATTTGATTAGGATCTTAAACTCATCTACTGAATGTCCGCAATACAATTCACAGCATAAGAGAATTTGTGATGGGATCACAACTAGTGATTATCTCTAAATGTGCAATTGTGAAGTATTGAAAATATCCCTAGTCGATGAATTGATAAATACGGACACTATCAATTCTGTTGAGACTAGCATGGGTTATTCTCTAATCAGCTGATTCTCACTGGCTGGTGACATTGGGATGTCCGGAGATAAACATGGATGCTAGTTAAGGGAACTAGTTCATTGGAGTGACTAGCTGTAAAACTTCATATGGTAATCTATATAGATATGTCAATGAAGTTCTTACTGCAGCTTAAGTGCGATGTTCCTTTGACTTGCGGTGTTCAAGTCATCTTGGTCATGGAGACTTATACTTTAACATCTTAAGCAAGCATCTCCAAGGAGGTGTGGACCCAGGATGATTGGGTATAAGCCGAAGTGCCCGAAGATGTTTGAACCTACAAAGGATTCACCACTCTTTGCGAGGAGATGTATACCCAGGCCTATCGTCGGATTGTTACTCAAAGCCTCTGGCCAGAGCATGTCATGTTTAGAGTGCGAGTCTCTTAATACATGAGAGTAATTAGAAATCCAAAGGACGAGAAAGACACTACTTGGGCTAGGTGTGACGTAGTCAGTCTAGTGGGGACTGACACAAACAGACCATGTCCTGAACCAAGTGGGTATAAGATGGTGAAGGGAATGGGGCACGATTCATTAGAGCTGCTGGAGGGTTTCAGAATTACTTCTGAGGTCAAACCGTTGATCTTTCGATTAATTGGGGGTCATGATGTACTACTAGGTGCCACTCATGATCGTTCTATAATTAGTTGATTATAGACGGCCAACATAAATCGAAAGTCTATTTAGTCACACGTACTACGAGTAATCCGAGGGATTTAAAACGAGTTGAAAATTAGATTTTCCAATCAAGAGAAATAAGTCGAATCTGAGTTAATCAGAGGCGCAACGGAAATTTAAAATGGCTAAGTCTTTTGAAGGCTTATTGGGCGAATTAAATGAGTTTAATTTGCGATCGGTTCGGTTTGGTTTGGCCGGCCAAAGAGGGTGCTAACCCCCTTTGGTTTGGCCGGCCACAACAAGGGGAAGAAACCAATTTATTTGGTTTAATTAATAAAATAAATCTAGCGCGATTTGTTTTATAAATTATGGATAAATAAATTTGTGTAAAGAAATTTATATAAATAAATTTATAGAAATTTATGCTTTCATGGAAATTAAAATGATCCATGGAATGGTTTATTTTAATTTTATAAAATCAATTATGAATTGATTTTTCCATAATAAGAAAGTTTATAAATTTCTTATAAAATTTATTCCATAATAAAAGGAGAGAAGGTATTTGTTTTATTATAAAGTTAGTTATAATAAAACTTAGCTTAAACGGAATAATTAATAAGAGAATTTATAGGATAAATTTCTTATGAAAATTTCGTTAAGAGGGAGACTTGGCAAGGGAGAGGTTACTATATAAAGGAACCAAGGCTAGGCTTGAATTCCTTAATCAATTGAGTAATCAAGAGATTAATTCTCTCCCTCTCTCTTAATCTCTCCCTCTCCTTCTCTCTTCTCCTAGGGCCGGCGCCCACTTCTTCTTGCAAGAGCCGGCGCACCTCAACGCTAGGGCCGGCGCCTCCTCCCCTTAGGGCCAGCGCACCTCCCTCACATCACCTTGAGATTGGCGTGAGCAACCATCATCAAGAAGGAGCCAAACAAGAAGAGGAAGAAGCGGGACGCATCTCCTTCCTTCTCGGAATTTAGATTCCGTTTCTTGTTGGTAAGTTTCCATTCTTTTCTCTTGTTCTTCTGGTTGTGCCTTCCGAGAATCTAGTAGTTCTCGTCGGCACAAAACTCGTGACTTTGCGAAGTCATCCCAAAGAGAACTCGGCGTGGACGCGAATAGAGGCGGAGCTTCCAAGGGACGCTACGGTTGGATCTCGTCCCTTTCTTCGAGTTACGCGAGGTACAAAGTAAATTAGTTTACTTTTCCGCAAAGTTTTAATTTATGATTACGTCCACACATCATAAGGTCGCATGCTAGATACGTGGTTAAAATAATTTATGAAATTATTTTATGTTAATTCTTCCGCTGCACGTAAAATTTTAAAATATTACGAACCCGTATCCTTGTCAACATGCACCCGGTCCCAACAGCATCTACCCCTATAGGAACAAATGTGAAAATGGATAGTGACCTTGAAGGGAAAATGGTAGACTCAAAACAATATAGGAGCATGATTGGGAGTCTATTGTACCTAACCGCTAGTAGACCCGATATACTTTTTATGGTAGGTATGTGTGCAAGATACCAATCATGTGCCAAAGAGTCCCATTTGGTGGTAGTGAAGAGGATCCTAAGGTATGTTAAAGGTACCCTCAATGTCGGGCTTTGGTATCCTAGAACCCCAAATGTTGATCTTATTGGATACACCGACTCGGACTATGCGGGGTGTAAGCTAGATAGGAAGAGTACTAGTGGAGGGTGTCAATTCCTTGGGTCTTCCTTAGTTAGTTGGAGTAGTAGGAAACAACCATGTGTTGCCCTATCAACAACGGAAGTCGAATATGTGGCAATGGGTGGTTGTGTTTCCCAACTACTTTGGATCATGCATACCTTAGAAGATTATAAGTTATATTATTCCAAGGTCAAAGTCTTGTGTGATAATGTAAGTACAATCAGTTTGACCAAAAATTCAGTTCACCATTCTAGAACAAAACACATTGAAGTAAAGCATCACTTCATTAGGGACCATGTGACAAGAGGAGACATAGAATTACACTATGTTGAGTCCAAGTCAAACCTTGCTGACATTTTTACTAAGCCTCTTCCCGAATCGGAATATACATCCTTAAGAAGAGGCCTTAGAATGTGTTTTGTAGAGGTATAGGATGAACCTTAGAGTAACACAATAGGAAGGTGGTGCTTTATCCATTAGGATGATATAATTGGTTCACTTGTGCTTGTGGCATAGTGATGAATCTTTAAATGTATCAAAATTATTGAAAATAGACCAACCATAGGAAAAGTAAGTGTTTAATCAATGGACACTTTGCCCAAAGATCATGGTTGGATATTTTAAACATTTGAAAACCATTTCATGTCTTATATGTTTTGTCATGAGCTTAGAAGAAATATGAATGCAAAACTAGGTTGAAATATTGATACAAACTTAGTGGTTTTCAAGAATTTTAGACTTTGGTCAAAAGTCAAGCATGTTTGAAATTTTTTATGAACTGATATTTTCCTTGATAAAGTATATTATATCAAACATGCTTGCAAATTTTTACAATTTTTGGAATTTTCTAGAATTTATTGGAGATTTCTGAAATTCGGCTCAGAAGCTGAAAAATCAGACTAACAAAGTATCCGTCGACTGTGTTGGTGTAGGAAGCACCATATCGAACCTGGTTTTGATATTGGCAAAGGATTCAAAGTTAAGTTTATTTGTGATCTAACGTTGTTCACTGAGTGTGCAGAAAAAGCCCTAGCGAAGGACTGCTAGGCACCTGGCGAAGGACTGCCTGTATCCAAGCCCTAGCGAAGGACTGCTAGGCACCTGGCGAAGGACTGTCAGTATCAAAGCCCTAGCGAAGGACTGCTAGGCACCTGGCGAAGGACTGCCAGTATCCAAGCCCTAGCGAAGGACTGCTAGGCACCTGGCGAAGGACTGCCAGTATCCAAGCCCTAGCGAAGGACTGCTAGGCACCTGGCGAAGGACTGCCAGCAACCAAGCCCTAGCGAAGGACTGCTAGGCAACTGGCGAAGGACTGCCAGCATCAAAGCCCTAGCGAAGGACTGCTAGGCGCCAGGCGAAGGACAGCTTGGGACTAAAGCCCTAGCGAAGGAATGCTAGGCACCGGGCGAAGGATAGCTCGGCATCCAAGCCCTGACAAAGGACCGTCAGGCAAAAGTCCAACCAAAGGAGCGGTTGGCATTAGGTACATTCTCCCGAGAGGAGTAGGTGAGGACGCGTTCCCCGTCGAGGGAACAGTAGGCGTCGGTTCGACCTAGGGCTCCATTTTGGAGATCAAAGTCAGAACCACGACAGCTAAGGCTGTATAAATAAATATTTTATTGTTGCATTGTGTTTTGGACTAACCCTGGATGCAGGAACGAAGGAACGTGTGTCTGCACCTCAGAAAGCCTCAAAGGAGAGAGGCAATGGCTGAGTAGGGCGCCTGGAGTGTCCCAGGCGCCCCCAAGATGCATACAAAACAAGTCAAAGAAAAAAGGGTTCGAACAGCTGCTGGGCGGGGCGCCCCCGTGCTCCCGGGCGCCCCCGCTGCTCCCGGGCGCCCCCAGCGTCCCGGGCGCCCCCATGTGCATGCCTCGGACCAGAAGCCTTCGAAGCCAGAAGATAAGATTTGACCCGGTCAAGCCGGGCGCCCCGAGCGCTTCGGGCGCCCCGGTCAAAGCGGATCCCGAAGATAAGGGGATCAGACGCTGACCGAGATTGAACCGGATCGAAGGACATGTGGGGGGCGCCCCCGACGTCCCGGGCGCCCCCTGGCCCTATATAAAGGGCCCTCGACCAAGGCTTCCAAACATCAATTCTTTCAACGCCTCAAAGCTCTTCTACGCTCGTGCCTTGCTCCGGAAACACTCCAACTCGAGCCGACGACGTCCCGCTGCCCCAAAAAAGTGAATACACTCCGGACGTCGGTAACGAAGAGTGCAATTCTTTATTATTATTTTCGTGCACTTACTTTTTAACCAAATTCTGTAACTATTATTGCGCTTCATATAGAATTGCCCAAAGTAAACGGTCAACGACCGTGGGCCTTGGAGTAGGAGTCGACACAGGCTCCGAACCAAGTAAAATCGACTGTGTCTTTGTGTTGTGTTTATTTTTACTTTCGCTGTGCAATTGCTCTTTACGAAAGTCCGAACGATTTCCGATATTCACCCCCCCCCTCTATCGGTTTTCACGATCCAACAAGTGGTATCAGAGCGGGGTAGTTCAAACTTGGTGCAACCATGACGGGCCCAAATATACTAATTAATTGGTCACGAAATGTATGGGCTCATCAAATTTAAATATGAATGAATGAGTGCTGGATAACTGCTGGAAACCCTTTTTACAATCAAAAACTGAAAATGTAATATAGGGGCCACAGGTCGTATTTTTCTCGGGGACTAGTTGAAGGTTTGTTTGATTCGCGCTTGTATTTGTGTGTCGTTAATGTTTTTGGGTTTCAAATAAATATTTGGGTTTTGGGCTCAATTAGAAATAAAATCGCAATGAAAATAAAGGAGAACTCAACCATGGAGCTTAACAAGTGCTAGCTCAACCCAAGGACTACTTAATCCATTAAAGCTCTTTTTCAATTCCAGAAGCCGATTCTGATTTCACATGCAAAACAATTGCTAAGCCAAGGAATAAAGATAGTTGCTGAATTTTCAATTGAAACTAACGCAATATGAGAAACCTAATTTCAGAAATACAGACTTGATACAAATGGAAGAGTTTGAAACAACTTGCTACTTAATTGAACAATCCCATGTGCCAAAAGTCTGTATCAAGTGCAGGAATCTTAAACTAACAATTCTGAAGTTAAGCTGATCGGTTATGCTTAGAAAGCAAAACATTCAGTAAAGAAATTTTCAGGAATAGATGAAGAGATTCAAACCATCAATTGCTAAATTCAAACCCAACCGAAATCAGGGATGCATGTGTAAGAAGATGTTGAAATGTTAGAATTCAGCAATGAAATGGATGCATAATCAATCAAGCATCTGATTTCAAATGCAATGGAGTTTGAACTTAAGTTGCAGGATACAAGTTCAACAACTACAACTAGAAATCGCAGAGTTAAATTGATGTGCAGAATTGAAATTGGTTGCAGAAATGAAAGTTGGCACGCAAGCACCAATGATCTGATACGCAAGCTTTTAATCATTAAACTAACTAAAACTGAAAATAATTGTGCATAAAACAGCTCACTAACTACTTAACCATGAGGAATTAAATCTAATGTAAGATAGAACAATAAAGAAATGAAGTTGGAACAGCTGATATGAAATTCAGAAACAGAATGTTACGGCAGAATTGAAGTTTACAGCTAAACAAACGAATTTAACCAAGAAATCTACTCCTCAATGCTTCCCTAGTTCAAGTGCCTCTTGGTCGTCAAGCAAGAGTGAGCCTCGAACCCGCAAACTCAGTAAGTCGATGGTAACAACCCCTGCGATTCAAAACCAGCTCAGATTGCTCAAATCTGAAATTTTCCATTCGAATTCTTCATTGCAGCTGCGTCTGCGTGAATTGGTGGGTGGATGATGATCAAAGCTACTCAGGGAACCCCTCTAGATAGCTCAGGTGGAAGGTAATAGAGCACAACCGATCCAAAGGCATCAAATGGCAGAGTTGCGGAAACCTCTCAACATCCCTGTTTCTTGGGCAAATTGAGGCTGGAATTTCACCGAGAAGCTCTCCCACTGACCTAGCACATGATCTAAAGGAGAAATCGAGGGGACGCGCCTCCTTTGATGAAGAACTATCGAAAAATTGCTAAGAACTCACGAAGAAGATGAAGAACAGCGGAGACACGACCGGGAAGAGCTGCGGTGATTTTTTGATTAAATAGTTATCAACGGACGGCCCAGATTGATCGGAGGAGATCCAACGGTAGATCTTGGTCTGATTTGAGCCAAACTTTTATGATGATGATCTGGGGTCAGGATCTACCTTGTGGTAGCTCGGATCCTCCAGATATGCAACGGATGGTCCAGATCAACTCTATCTGTGAATGGACGCTCTAGAGCCCTCCTTGCTTGATCCAACGGTTGATTGAGCTCTGATTGGGCTGAAACCTTCAGATCTTGATCATAGAGCTTGATCAACCCTAACCCTAGCTCAGATTGCTTCAGATCGTCCCGGATGGCTCAGATCTAGCCGCTCTTGAATCGGACGCCCCGGATTAATCGTAGGCTTGATAATTCGATCCGGTTCACATCCGACTCAAGTTTGACCCAATATGCCCTAGGTCCAGGATCCTTTCATGCCTACAAAGATATATCAGAAAATTAGTGGCCAATTAATCCAAAAATTGTGTAATTTTGCAATTAAGTCCAAAATGAGATAAAGTTCCAAAACCTAGGGTAAAATCATAATTAAGCAATAAAAACATAGGTCAAACATGGATTTAAGCAATTAAAATAATCAATAAAATGGTGCTTATCAACTCCCCCACACTTAACCTTGAGCGTCTCGCGAAACAACTAAATATGTATCCCTTAGGTTTTCTAAAGCATAATTATAAGCAAATGAAAAGAAATTACCTAAGGTTATCAATTCTCATAAATCTAAGCTCTATGGAGTAGTGTCT
>JAGFNQ010002308.1:73029-149505 GCA_024364735.1 Boesenbergia rotunda | reverse complement strand
AATTCAACTTGAGGTTCAACTCCCTTGGATCTTCAAATGATGATCAAGAATCTTCAATTAATTTTCCATCTTTGACCACTTCTTCTTCTTCTTGCTCAATTTTTGACCACAAACTCCAATCAACTTTGGCAAAAAAATTTTCGAAATGATTGCTCTTTGATAAAATTGCTTCCCTCTCACTAGTCACTCCCCACACTTAAATCTTTGTCCGTCTCGGGCAAAATAACATTAGAAACATCAAACAACAAGTCCAAAGAAAGTGAGGGTAAGAGTAAGAAATAAGTAAAGAAAAATGGAATGAACATGATTTTTGTAAAATTGAGTGGAAAGGGAAACAAATGGATTAGCCTCTATAGATGTGATCCAATCATTGAAATATGGTTTTGAAAGAACCTAAGCAAGTTCTAGAGTAATAACATGTGTGTCACACATAAGGCTAATTCTCACTAGGTAAAAATAATTCATCCCAAGTCCTCAATTAAGAATCTAAAGCAAGTAGTACTCAAGCATCCAAGATTTCATCCATTAGCTCAAACCTAAGTTTTAACAACCAAATTTAATTTATTTTCAAAGACTCTAAAATGCTATGGAGATAACCTAGAGGGATACTTTTATTTCTACTCATGCAAGAAAAAGTGACAAAAGAAATAACATGCATTTATTTACAAGGACTCAGTTTAAAGGAAAATTCTAATTCTAGGAAGCATGAAAATGAAAAATGAAATAAAAGAAAATACAAGAAAAACAAACTCCCCTTTATTCTGGTGGACGGAGTCTATCCAGAAGTAGCCTCCATCTTGGTAGTGGAGGAGTCTGGGTGGCTGGGAGATTTGGAACTCCCCCACACTTGAATTTCACAAAATTTTGCTCTGGTGGCCTCAGGCGATTCAGGTTCCAAGAGCCATTCAAGGGATGGAGTGCTTTTAATTAAGTCAGATCATCTCCTCCTTCTTGATGCCCTTCAGAAGTCCTTCCAGGAGGCTGAAGTCTGTTCAGTTGGAGTACCCACTCCTGAAGTCTTCTGGACCCTGCAAAACAATGTAAATACCTCTCTCCAAGCGTTTCAGGGTCAGAAAGAAATGATATAAGTTCAGTCTCTGCATCAAATGAATCCAAACTGCATCCTGTCTAATTAAATCAAGGCTTGGTGTCTCAATGAAATTTTCCAAAATTATTTCCTACCAAATTTGCATCCATATTCTCATCACAAATAAAGAAATCAATTTCTGGCTCATCAATAGAAATTTTCACAATTATTTTCAATCAAAGGGTATAATCAGTAATGTGTCACAGCCAATCAAATCAATATCAGGTATCTCCAAAAGTCTTTCACATTCATTCTCAGCATATGAAATAGCAAGAGATTCATCAAAATAAATAACATCAAATTCAGGCACTTCTAAAAAATTTTCACTAGACATATCCACAAAAAGATGTATCTAAAGATTCATCATAACAAACTACATCAATTATGGGTGCCTCTAAAATTATTTCGCTATCCATATCTACAAGAGATGTATCAGGTAATGCAGTACGATCAATGAAATCAATGTTTGGTACCTCTATTGGATTTTCACAAACAATCTCTACACAAGGTATATCAATAAATACATCAGAATCAATAAAGTCATCCCTAGGTACCTCACTGCATTTTTCTGAAGAAAGAGGAGAAATACTTACCTGAGCGTGCTGGATAATACCTGGAGGTTCTATAATAGTAGATGTATCTGTGGTCTCCTCCTGGTCAAGTTCATGCTCTTCATCAGCCTCAGGCTCTGGTGGACAATCAACTGGTGATCCTTGGGTGCTTGCTTCCACCGTGCAAGTCCTACACTTTCTGGTTCATCTTCTGACTGTGGTGGTCCCTGGGGCTTAGTGCAATCCCTACACCTATGGACTCATCTCCTCTGCATGCTTCTCCTGTAATATCTGCAACAACAGTGTCAGAAAAATTAGGACCATCAATAATGCTATCATCAGAAAATAAAAGTCTAGAATGGTCCTGTGGAGCTTCAATTTCTTCTTCTGGAGCTGAAAAATTTGGAATTGGATTTTGAATAGGAGTCTCCAGAGGAATGCATGCTCTAGGTGCCCAACATTTGATGATTACGTCATCTTCTTCTTCTAAAACATTTGCAAGATTACTTGAAGAAGGACTTGGCCATACACTAGGGTCACCTTGAACTGATATAAAACCAACTCTGGGGCTCTCAGAATTACAAGCTACTTGAGAATATAACTGTTCTGATCTTTGGGCTTGTATCTGATTCAATCGATCTTGCAATTTTTCAAGGCGTTGTTGTTGTTGTTGTTGAACTAGTTGCAACATCTCCATCATCCTCTGTTGTTGAGCCCCATCCCAATCATGATTCTCGAAACCTCCTCGGTTAGTGTGGAACCCCTGTTGGTCTTGAAATGGAAAATAGGGCTGCTGAAGTCTAGGAGGAGGTTGTGCATGCTGAAATGGAAATTGTTGGGGCTGCTCAAATGGATGAAATGACTGATTTAATTGCTGAAAACTTGGCTCAAAAGTTGGTGGAGATGGCTGAAAATTGTAGCTCTGAAATTCTTGGATCTGAGGTTGAAATTGTGGTGATGAAAACTCAAATGGAGTGGGCTGAAAATTCTGATTTTGTTGTTGGAAATTCTGAAATGGTGGCTGCCCATGCTGAGTTTGTGGCTGGAAATTGGGCTGAAATTGCTGAAAGTGGGGCTGAAAATTTTGAAATTGGGGCTGCCCATTCTGAAAATTCTGGAAAATTGGTTGAATTGGCTGAAAATCCGGTTGAAATTGTTGTGGTGGCTGCAAAAACTGATTTGGTTGCTGGAAATTTGAATAGGGCTGTTGGAATTCTTGCTGGGTCTGCTGAAAGTGTGGACACGGCTGCTGATAAGTGGATGAAAACATTTTGAACCTGCACCCCTGTCACAAAACAAACAAGAAAAATGGCAGTACCCGTATACAAAAGAATAAGCAACAAAAAATAGAACCCAATGATATATCAAAAAGTATACAAGCAAAAATCAAACAAATCAACTAGTTGCTTCCCCGGCAACGGCGCCAAAAATTTAAAGGGCCCAAATATACTAATTAATTGGTCACGAAATGTATGGGCTCATCAAATTTAAATATGAATGAATGAGTGCTGGATAACTGCTGGAAACCCTTTTTACAATCAAAAACTGAAAATGTAATATAGGGGCCACAGGTCGTATTTTTCTCGGGGACTAGTTGAAGGTTTGTTTGATTCGCGCTTGTATTTGTGTGTCGTTAATGTTTTTAGGTTTCAAATAAATATTTGGGTTTTGGGCTCAATTAGAAATAAAATCGCAATGAAAATAAAGGAGAACTCAACCATGGAGCTTAACAAGTGCTAGCTCAACCCAAGGACTACTTAATCCATTAAAGCTCTTTTTCAATTCCAGAAGCCGATTCTGATTTCACATGCAAAACAATTGCTAAGCCAAGGAATAAAGATAGTTGCTGAATTTTCAATTGAAACTAACGCAATATGAGAAACCTAATTTCAGAAATACAGACTTGATACAAATGGAAGAGTTTGAAACAACTTGCTACTCAATTGAACAATCCCATGTGCCAAAAGTCTGTATCAAGTGCAGGAATCTTAAACTAACAATTCTGAAGTTAAGCTGATCGGTTATGCTTAGAAAGCAAAACATTCAGTAAAGAAATTTTCAGGAATAGATGAAGAGATTCAAACCATCAATTGCTAAATTCAAACCCAACCGAAATCAGGGATGCATGTGTAAGAAGATGTTGAAATGTTAGAATTCAGCAATGAAATGGATGCATAATCAATCAAGCATCTGATTTCAAATGCAATGGAGTTTGAACTTAAGTTGCAGGATACAAGTTCAACAACTACAACCAGAAATCGCAGAGTTAAATTGATGTGCAGAATTGAAATTGGTTGCAGAAATGAAAGTTGGCACGCAAGCACCAATGATCTGATACGCAAGCTTTTAATCATTAAACTAACTGAAACTGAAAACAATTGTGCATAAAACAGCTCACTAACTACTTAACCATGAGGAATTAAATCTAATGTAAGCTAGAACAATAAAGAAATGAAGTTGGAACAGCTGATATGAAATTCAGAAACAGAATGTTACGGCAGAATTGAAGTTAACAGCTAAACAAACGAATTTAACCAAGAAATCTACTCCTCAATGCTTCCCTAGTTCAAGTGCCTCTTGGTCGTCAAGCAAGAGTGAGCCTCGAACCCGCAAGCTCAGCAAGTCGATGGTAACAACCCCTGCGATTCAAAACCAGCTCAGATTGCTCAAATCTGAAATTTTCCATTCGAATTCTTCATTGCAGCTGCGTCTGTGTGAATTGGTGGGTGGATGATGATCAAAGCTACTCAGGGAACCCCTCTGGATAGCTCAGGTGGAAGGTAATAGAGCACAACCGATCCAAAGGCATCAAATGGCAGAGTTGCGGAAACCTCTCAACATCCCTGTTTCTTGGGCAAATTGAGGCTGGAATTTCACCGAGAAGCTCTCCCACTGACCTAGCACATGATCTAAAGGAGAAATCGAGGGGACGCGCCTCCTTTGATGAAGAACTATCGAAAAATTGCTAAGAACTCACGAAGAAGATGAAGAACGGCGGAGACGCGACCGGGAAGAGCTGCGGTGATTTTTTGATTAAATAGTTATCAACGGACGGCCCAGATTGATCGGAGGAGATCCAACGGTAGATCTTGGTCTGATTTGAGCCAAACTTTTATGATGATGATCTGGGGTCAGGATCTACCTTGTGGTAGCTCGGATCCTCCAGATATGCAATGGATGGTCCAGATCAACTCTATCTGTGAATGGACGCTCTAGAGCCCTCCTTGCTTGATCCAACGGTTGATTGAGCTCTGATTGGGCTGAAACCTTCAGATCTTGATCATAGAGCTTGATCAACCCTAACCCTAGCTCGGATTGCTTCAGATCGTCCCGGATGGCTCAGATCTAGCCGCTCTTGAATCGGACGCCCCGGATTAATCGTAGGCTTGATAATTCGATCCGGTTCACATCCGACTCAAGTTTGACCCAATATGCCCTAGGTCCAGGATCCTTTCATGCCTACAAAGATATATCAGAAAATTAGTGGCCAATTAATCCAAAAATTGTGTAATTTTGCAATTAAGTCCAAAATGAGATAAAGTTCCAAAACCTAGGGTAAAATCATAATTAAGCAATAAAAACATAGGTCAAACCTGGATTTAAGCAATTAAAATAATCAATAAAATGGTGCTTATCAAACCACCAGTTTGAAAGTTTTTCGGATTTACGAAATTTTTTATCTTATTTTTTTTTAATCAACACCACTACATCTCTTCCGCCTTTTATTTTAAAAATAAATAATATCTGGGGGTGAATTTAAAATATCCTTACGCCTTTTTCAATTTTGAATTCTCATTTTTTTCACCATAAGTTAGAATTGTTAAAACAATCAACTTTTGAAAATTTGTCATAAAACTTTTTTATTATTATTTTAATATTATTTTTCTCGAAAATCGTGCGACATTAATTTGAGCAAATTTTCTCCCAACATTAAAGTCTTATCTTTTCATCATTAATCAAAATTGATAATGCCACCATTTTCAAAAATTAGTCAAAACTTTTTCTTAATATTTTATTATTCTGCCTCGAAACTCATGCAGTATTTTTTTGGATATTTTTCTCTCTCCCGCACTACTAATCCAAGACCAAGTCTTGGTACATTTCTATTTTTTTCTTTTTGTGTGCAAGATCTATCGTTTTAAATGGTCAATCAAGAATGGAACAGTGTCCGTCCACCACTTTTCTCCGGCAAAAACTTCAACTCCTGGAAAAGTCTAATGGAGTCCCTTCTGAAGGCCCACATGGACATATGGCGGATCATCCAAACGGAATTCTCTTTTCCCGTAAAAGATGAGTTATCAATCGAGTGGGATAAACTAGATGAACGAACCCTCAACCAAATAGAGACCGATGCAAGGGCAACTGCAATCCTACAATGTGGTCTAACCAAGGAGCAACTCGAACTAGTAGGTCCATGCAGATGTGCTAGAGAAATCTGGGAAAAATTGGTTAACCTTCATCAAGAGATCTCAGATGAAGAAGAATGTCAGGTAAATTATCTTGCCCTTTCAGTCCAAGCACAAACAGCCGAGTCAGAGTTTGAACCCGAATCCAAAATCGAACCAGAATTAGACGACGAATTGACTGAGAAGGTAACCGATTTCGAATTCTTTTCAAATTTAGAATTAAATAATCAAACAGATACTATAATGGTCAAGGAAGGTGTAAATTTTATTGCAGGGAAAACTCCTAAAGAACCACCAAAGAAGGAGCTTCAACCAATACCCGAGTCTGACTCAGACACACAATCAGAAGATGAGCCTAGATCCGAGGTGGCAAGAATCAAGGGGGAGATTCCCAATAAGGAACCAAAAGGTAAAAGTGTAAAATCAGATTTTAATCATGTAATTTGTTACACATGCAGGGAAAGAGGGCACTACCAAAGTGAGTGTCCTACTCATAAGATTCGAACGACACCACCGACGGTGACAAAGGAATCAGTTCCAAAAGCACGAAAGAACAAAAGTCACATTCAATGCTTCAAGTGCCAGGAGTTCGGGCATTACAAAAGTGAATGTACAGATAAAAGAGCTACCAAGAATGTCGTACAAACAATCAACAAAGGTAAATTTACAGTGTTTGAAAATCCGTTATTTACCTTGAATAATGTGATTGATTCATGTAACTTAATTAAAGCAAATTTCAGAACATTGAAACAAGAAAATGAAACCCTAAAACATAAGGTCAATAAGTTAGAAAATTTAATTCATAATCTTACTGATTTCGAAAATCCGGAGTATTACTCCAATTGTGACCTTACCTAGACAATTGTTTGTTTTAATTATGTGTTTCTTTTTATTTCAGTTATTTATTTTTTTTGCTTAAAATTAGGAATGGTTAGTATAAGGACTGAACAAACTTAACTGAAACTTGACAACATAGTATTGGGTGGAGGTGAGATGATAGTACGTTAGGGAAACCAATTCTAATAAGATCAAGTTTACTTGATCTCTTTAGACTGGTGAAACTAGCCGAAGCTACCGATCCAAGACCCAAACTAGTTAGACCAGAAATTTTTCAAAGAATAATTTTGAAAATGAAGTTTCATTAAAAGGCTTTGTCAAGGAAAGGGTGGATGATCCCATAAGGCTACGGCCAAAGAAGGCCTTGTGCCTCGCCAAGACCTGGAAGCCAATTTTTGAATTTCAAATTCAAATTACTTTTTGTCAAATTCAAATCTAACACAATTTTCAGTTAAGTATAGATTAAAACTAATTATTTTTTGAATTAATCTAACTTTTCAAAATTAAAATATTTGTCTCACAAAACCCATAAAGTTAACATGCCTGATCACGTAGAACTGGGTGAGACATCTAGGACCTAAAAGCATAATTCACTATCCTTTTAAATAAATAAAAAGGTTTGCAAAAATTATTCAAAATCTTTCAAATTTAGTTTACTGTACCCTCCTTTTCATCTCTGGTTTTTTTTAAAATATTGAATTTCATATCACAATAGACTTGTTTTAAATATAATCTAGGGCTTGTTTGATTTAGTTATTGATTAATCAAACATATCAACTGAGTCAAGCTTGGGGAACACAATCAAACCCTAGTCAACATAGTCAAACCTGGTCAACACTGAAGTTCCTTAAAAGAACTTAGATAAAAGTCAGACTGTGTCAGATACAGGGGGAGTTTCTTTTAATACTTTTCAAAAAATTAAATTGTTTTTCAAAAACCTTATGCTCTAAATCTTATTATCATGTCGATAAGGTTTTCAAAAATTGATTCAAAAACCGTCGTATACTACTATCTGTTTGAAAATTATCATCATTTCAAAATATTTTTCGAAAACTATTTTCAAAAATGTATCTCCTTGAAAGTTATCATACTCAGAAGGTTATTCAAAATTATTCTTTTGATTTTAATAAACCCTAAAGACACAGAGGAAGGTCCACTTCATGATCTATAAGGACTCCTAGGATGTGTCAAATTTAGGGGGAGTTTGAGTCAAAAGAAGAATTTCTGAAATGTTTTTTTGGTAATTATTTGTTTTGAAATTGTTAGATAAATTCCTTTGATCTGAACTGAACCCTAAAGACTTAGAGGAAGAATACTTGTGGTCAACAAGCTTCCGAGGACTATATCAAATTTAGGGGGAGGTTAAATTAAATGAATTATTGAACATTTCAAAATAATATGTTTTAATACATTAAGTTTTCAAAATTCTTTTGAAAATACAAGTAATTTGCCTTTAAAAATATGGTTTAGTAAATCATTTTTGAAATATCTTTAGAAGTAATATTTGCTTGAATCTTGAGAATTTCCAGGACACTTAGGAAAATGTCCTTGTAGTTAACAAGGGTTCCTAGGATTGTGTCAGACTGGAAAAGAAACCTAGTCAAGTAAAATATTATGTTTTCAAAATGCATAACATTCTTCTCATAACATTTTGTTTCAAAAGTACTTCTATTTTCAAAAAGGCATACTATCTTTTAAAAAGTACTTCTATATAATGTTTTCAAAAGTACTAATACTTTTCAAGGCAATAATGTCCTAAGCACGTGAATCTTCTCAAAGACTTGCCTACTAAGTATTTTTATATTTTCAAAACTCATAAGCTCTGATCCACATAATTTTTCCTTAAATCTTTTTTTAAAAAAAAGTTCCTTATTGATATATGGCCAAGAGAGAGAAAATTTCAAATTTTATCTTGTTTTCACTAAAGTATTCTTAAGTGCTTTAAAATTGGTCTAAGCATCTTTCAAAACCTCTAAAGCACTAAGTGCAGTTATTTTGAAAATATTTCTAAGTAAAATTTTTCTTAGTAAACAGATCTATGTTTCAGTAAAAACTTGTCTATTTAAAGGTTTTCCAAGTAAAAATGATTTTTAATGCACAAAATATGTTCTAAGGAAAATTCTCTATGAGTGCAAAAGTTGAAACTTTTTAAGGAAAACTTGTTTTCAAAATGTTGGCTAAGTAAGTTACTGTTAAGTTTTTCTTGAAAACTATGTTACAAGTTTTTGCAAGCTTTTTCTAAAATATAAGTAGAAGAGTTATCACATTAAGGGGGAGCTTCATGTATTTTCAAAACATCCATTACTTTGAAAATTATGAAATCCATTACTTAAAGTTTCTTTTGAAAACTATGCTTTTGAACTCCTTTACTTAAATTTATTTTGATAAAACTCAAACCTCCCTATTAGTTACCTTGTTCACCCATGTTTATTTTTGATATATGTCAAAGGTAGAGGAAAGGTCAAAGTTAAGTATTATAACACAAGTACTCAGGGTTTTAGGGGGAGTATAAGAAATAAAGGTTTTTTATGAGAAATAAAAGTGTTTTTTACTCTTACCTTGTGTTAGTAAATGTTATAAAGTTTTTACTTAACATTGAATTGTGTAAAATTGCTATACTTCATTTTTACATTATGTTCTTAAACTGTTATATGTTTTTTACTTAACTTTGAATTATGTTGCCATAATCAAAAAGGGGGAGATTGTTGGTGCAGGAAGCACCATATCGAACCTGGTTTTGATATTGGCAAAGGATTCAAAGTTAAGTTTATTTGTGATCTAACGTTGTTCACTGAGTGTGCAGAAAAAGCCCTAGCGAAGGACTGCTAGGCACCTGGCGAAGGACTGCCAGTATCTTGGCCCTAGCGAAGGACTGCTAGGCACCTGGCGAAGGACTGTCAGTATCAAAGCCCTAGCGAAGGACTGCTAGGCACCTGGCGAAGGACTGCCAGTATCAAAGCCCTAGCGAAGGACTGCTAGGCACCTGGCGAAGGACTTCCAGTATCCAAGCCCTAGCGAAGGACTGCTAGGCACCTGGCGAAGGACTGCCAGTATCCAAGCCCTAGCGAAGGACTGCTAGGCAATTGGCGAAGGACTGCCAGCATCAAAGCCCTAGCGAAGGACTGCTAGGCGCCAGGCGAAGGACAGCTTGGGACTAAAGCCCTAGCGAAGGAATGCTAGGCACCGGGCGAAGGACAGCTCGGCATCCAAGCCCTGACAAAGGACCGTCAGGCAAAAGTCCAACCAAAGGAGCAGTTGGCATCAGGTACATTCTCCCAAGAGGAGTAGGTGAGGACGCGTTCCCCGTCGAGGGAACAGTAGGCGTCGGTTCGACCTAGGGCTCCATTTTGGAGACCAAAGTCAGAACCAAGACAGCTAAGGTTGTATAAATAAATATTTTATTGTTCCATTGTGTTTTGGACTAACCCTGGATGCAGGACCGAAGGAACGTGTGTCTGCAGCTCAGAAAGCCTCAAAGGAGAGAGGCAATGGCTGAGTAGGGCGCCCGGAGTGTCCCGGGCGCCCCCAAGGTGCATACAAAACAAGTCAAAGAAAAAAGGGTTCGAACAGCTGCTGGGCGGGGCGCCCCCGTGCTCCCGGGCGCCCCCGCTGCTCCCGGGCGCCCCCATGTGCATGCCTCGGACCAGAAGCCTTCGAAGCCAGAAGATAAGATTTGACCCGGTCAACCCGGGCGCCCTGAGCGCTCCGGGCGCCCCGGTCAAAGCCGATCCCGAAGAAAAGGGGATCAGACGCTGACCGAGATTGAACCGGATCAAAGGACACGTGGGGGGCGCCCCCGACGTCCCGGGCGCCCCCTGGCCCTATATAAAGGGCCCTCGACCAAGGCTTCCAAACATCAATTCTTTCAACGCCTCAAAGCTCTTCTACGCTCGTGCCTTGCTCCGGAAACACTCCAACTCCAGCCGACGACGTCCCGCTGCCCCGAAAAAGTCAATACACTCCGGACGTCGGTAACGAAGAGTGCAATTCTTTATTATTATTTTCGTGCACTTACTTTGTAACCAAATTCTGTAACTATTATTGCGCTTCATATAGAATTGCCCAAAGTCAACGACCGTGGGCCTTGGAGTAGGAGTCGACACAGGCTCCGAACCAAGTAAAATCGACTGTGTCTTTGTGTTGTGTTTATTTTTACTTCCGCTGTGCAATTGCTCTTTACGAAAGTCCGAACGATTTCCGATATTCACCCCCCCTATCGGTTTTCACGATCCAACAGACTGCCCCAGGGGCAGTCGACTACCACGCCTGATTTCAGCCTGCTGAGCTATTTTTCAGAAATCCAAAATTCTCTCATTTGATGTCATAGATTAGGGTTGCTTGGGCAATTGTTTTGATGGTGCCAAAGGGGGAGAATGGGTGGTTTAAGTTAGATTTTTGGCTTAACATAGGTGGCTTAAGATAGATGTTTAGCCTAAATCTTGAAGTATGATGGAAAATTAAAAATGGATGAAGGCATAGGTTAAAGGGGAGGTTACCTCTTAGGTTTTGCTATGTCTTATATTTTTTTAATTGATGTTGCTTTGTGTTAAGTTAGATTTGAAACTTAACTTGGATTATGAGTAGAATTGAAAATGGGAGAAGACATGGATTAAGAGGGTTACCTCTTAGGCTTTTGATATGTCTTATGTTTTTCAATTACTACTGTTATTTACTTTGTTGACTGGTATTTTATCCCTAAACTTAAACATATTGTCACACATTAAAAAGGGGGAGATTGTTGAGGCAATTGGCCCAAGAATGATCGGGAAGATCATGGTTTTGATGTGTGTGCCAATAAGTTTAAGGTTAGGGTGTTATGTTGTAATTGATATGTGTGATTGAGTTTGCAGGACTTGGAAAATCACACATGGAGAACATATCCGAGGGACGAGAGCTGAGGGAGGAAGACTCCAAGGGCAAGCCGGGAAGTGGACTTCAAGGGCACACGTGAAGGGTGGCATGGAGGCAAGCCAAGGGAAGACTTGTGTGCACATCCGATGGACGATAGCCAGAGGAAGATGACTTCAAGGGGCGAGCCAAGGGAGTGCACCTAAAGGCACACGTGAAGGAGAGTGTTTGGAGTGATTGTAAGTGAGTGGAGAGGCTGGGCAGTCGACTGGTAGGAAGCCAGTCGACTGCCAAAACTCACAGAGAGTTTACAGCCTCGGACCAGTCGACTGCCCCAGGGGCAGTCAACTGGTCACCCCAAAAACTAGCCGTTGGCTAGCATTTAAAGCTAGGCCAGTCGACTACCCCTGGGGCTGGACAGCTTGCGAAGTTGTCCTGTTCTCTTATAAAAAGGGGACTTTTCCGCACGTGAACGGTACGATTTTTTACTGTAACGAAGTGTTGTTCGTGCGACTAGTCCTCAGATCTTCTTCTCGTTCTTCATCGCATCTTGTAAAGAGGAAGAAGACGCTTTTGTAAAGGTTTCTCCACCTTGAAGGAGACTTTTCATAGTGGAGGTGGAGTACTCGTGTGGATCCTTGGATTAGTCATCCTTCGGGGTGGATACCAAGTAAATCCTCTTGTTAGCATTGTTATTATTGTCTTTCATTATATCTTTGTATTGCGCTAACAATTTTGTAGAGAACTCGAAAAAGTGCTATTCACCCCCACCCTCTAGCAACGCACACTATCTATCAGTCCTAGTCGTGGACTGGGTGCGAAGTCCTAATTCGAGGAATTGGGCACTAAGTCCTGGCCAAGGGCTGGGCACCTAAGACCTGACCGAGGGTTGGGCACGAAGTCCTGGTTCGTGAAATTGGGCAATAAGTCCTGGCCGAGGGCTGGGCACCTAAGACCTGACCGAGGGTTGGGCACAAAGTCCTGGTTCGTGAAATTGGGCAATAAGTCCTGGCCGAGGGTTGGGCACCTAAGACCTGACCGAGGGTTGGGCACGAAGTCCTGGTTCGTGGAATTGGGCAATAAGTTCTGGCCAAGGGCTGGGCACCTAAGACCTGACCGAAGGTTGGGCACGAAGTCCTGGTTCGTGGAATTGGGCAATAAGTCCTCGTCGTGGACTGGGCAACGAAGTCCTGATCTGGATGATCGGGCAAAAGTCCAACCGAAGGAGCCGATTGGCAACTTCTCCTGAGAGGAGTAGGTGAGGGCGCGTTCCCCGGGATGGGAACATTAGGCGTCGGTTCAACGTAGGGTTTCGTGAGAAATCCAAAGTCAGAACCAATCCTTAAGGCTATAATTATATGTTTGTTTGTCTTGTGTGTGTTTATCTTGCAGGTACCTGGAGTTGGAGGCAAGATAGGAGAGCAAACGCAAGAAAACAGGTTGCTGGGAAGACTTTCCTGGGCGCCTGAATGGAATCAGGCACCTGAATGAAATCAGGCGCCCTATATGGTCAGGCGCCCTAGACCTTTCAGGTGCCTAAAAGGAAGGTTTATCAGCATCACGAAGTTTGCGATTTCGGATGATTTTTTGACCGTATAGAGTCACCCCAAAGGCTCTAGGGCGCCCGAGAAGATGCTATAAAAGGGGCTTCAACCCCTCAACTCAGAACAACACTCGAAACATCATTCTAAGCATTCTAAGCAAAGGAAAAGCGCTAGAGATGAAGCTCTACGACCAAGGAGGCTCCAGGAGGAAGTGCGCTGCAGTTCGGACTTCCAAATTGGTCGGATCGTCAGCTTTCATTTTGGTTTGCTTTTATTTTACGAAGTCAATTTAATTATTCTTTTGGTTGTAAACATGCACTGTAAGACGGGTTTCTCCACCTCCGGAAAGTCCGGAAAGGAAACCATTAGAGGACGGGCGCTACCCGTGATTAGGGCTTGGACGTATTGACCCTGGGGGTTGGGAACCAAGTAAAAACCCATGTGTCTTCTCTATTTATTTTTCGTTCTTTATTTTTCCGCTGTGCTACTAACTCTCTGACTAGAACGAACGAAGTTTCCGACGAAGTTTTACAAAAAGTTTCCAAGTCGATATTCACCCCCACCCCCTATCGACGGCACCGGTCCTACTTAAAAAACTAAATTTTTTATTTAACTTAAGCTTTAAAACCTAAAACTTTAAACAAACTTTTACAATCTAAACTAAATTTTAAAAATTAAAACTTAAATTAATTTAAACTTTTAAGACTTTAATAAGTCACCTTTTTTGAAACTTAAAACTCATTTTACAACCTTTTATTCTGTGACCTCTTATTTTGATGTTAGGCAAAAGAGGAGAGATATCAAATGTAGGGGGAGGTTTATTTGAGGGAGAGTTAACTATTCATTTCCTGCTATTCATGTTATTTTACTCAACTGTGAATCAAGTTGTCAAATATCAAAAAGGAGAAAATTGTTGGTGCAGGGTGCATCACAGTTGAACCTATATTTTGATGTTAGCAAAGGTTCGCAGTTAAGTTTTATTGTTATCTGATGATTGATCTAGTGTGCAAAAAGATTACCTCAGTGAAGTCCTAGTTGTGACTAGGCAGAAGTCTTGGTAGATTGTGGAAACCAGGCAGGAAGCCCAGATGGGTTGACATCTAGCAAGAATTTTTGATAGGTCTGGAAGACCCGATACCAAGCAAGCGGAAGCCCTGACAGGCCGATCTAATGCCAAGCAATAAAGTCCAGGCAAGTCTGGCAGGTGAGTGAGGTAAGCTCCTAGAGGAGAGTGCTATTAGGTCATGTCCCGGAGGGACAGCCTTAGGCGCTGATCTAACTAGAGAAACTTATGAAAGTTTCTAAGTTGAGATCAAGATAGTTGTGTCAATTACTCATGCATACTTTTATATAGCTGTGCAAACTTTATTTTGTAAGGTTAATCCTTTAAATGTTATGTATATTATACTAACATTTTGATGTAGATTAATCAAAGTTAACTAAGGGTTCTGTCAACTAAACATATGGATCAGTCGACTAAATAATGTAGATACAGTATATTCAGAGGGATCGGTCGATTGATCATCAGGATTAGTCAATGGTCCAATTTTTGAATGGCACAGTTACGAAGATGGAAGTTCTATCCGTCGACCGATCAAAGGATAGGTCAACGGATCACATTCATTACAACAACAGCCGAGCAGCATATACAAGGAATGGCGTGGGGGTCCATCAACTGAATAGATGGTTCAGTCGATTGATTGGTTCCATCGACTGAACAATTTTTCAGTCGACCAAACCATGACTATATAAGGAGCTTGAGACTAGTACTCAGATCAATAATTCCATTTGCTCTACACTCCTTTCATGCGTCAACAAACTACTTACGATCTACTGCTATGACATTGAAAAGCTCTCCGACATGCTACACACAAGATTACTCTTCTGTGTTGGTATAATAGAATGATTCGACTTTATGGTGTTCTCCCTCAACGGTCCATTATGACATGGCATTAAAAAGGGAGTTAATAGATTGTTGCTAACTTCCCTTTATATTTTGTACGATATTACTTTCTTCGAAAGGTTTTCGAAAAAAGATTATAGTAGATTGCCCATCGACAGCAGTCGAGGACTGCGGGCCTTGGAATAGAAGTCGTCGAAAGCTCCAAACCAAGTAAAAGAAAAAAGTGCATTTTATTTTTCCGCTACTTAATTCTTTCTATCTTTTTCTTTTAGTTTGTGTTACATTATCGAAAAGAATGATTTATGAATGATCGAGATTCACCCCCCCCCCCCCCACCCCTTCTCGGTTTCTAACAATCCTATAGTGAGCTCCCTTAAACATACATCCAACATAAGAATGATTTTCCTTTTGGTCAATCATCCTTAGTATGGATATAAATCCCTCTATGCTAATACCCCTAGCATCCCCAATAGTTTTCACTTTGGCGATAGTGTAAGTTCGACTAAGCAGCAGAAGAAGAATCCAGGAAAAACGGTTGAAAACTGAGCTAAATAGTCATCAATCGACTATGTCAAGCATCAATCAACTAATACTGTTAACAATCGAGTCCCTACATTCGCCAGTCGACTGGCATACTGCATGTGGCAAGTTCTAAACACATTAGTCGACTGGTGTTGAATTGGTAGTCGACTGGTGTTGAATCGACAGTCGACTAGTCTACAACAGTTGATTCCTACCGTCGAATCAGAAAAGCTTCTATTCGTGGCATCAAGCCACTATCTTTATGGCAGTCAATTGATGGCAACAGTCGAGTACCCTAATTGAGTTCCAACTCGCTTATGTTCGCACATCAATCGACTAGACTTTATGGCAGTCAACTGATTATAATCAATCGAGTGTCCCAGTTGAGTTTCGACTCACTTCTATGCTCTCATCAGTCAACTGGACCTTTATGGCAGTCGACTGATTATAATCAGTTGAGTGCCCAAATCCTCCAATCGAGTGTTGATATCCTTCTATTCGTGAATTCAAGCACATTAGTCGACTGGCTCTAACAGCAGTCGACTGATGTAATCAGTCGAATGCTTCAACTGAGTGTGATAAGCTTCTGTGCTCGAATTTCTTGAACATCAATTCGACTATTATCTGCATCAGTTGACTGACAACCATAGGATTCCTTTTCTGATACTCGCAAATTAGGGTTTTCTCCTCCCTAATATCGGTGGAAAAACCTCATTTCGCCCCCAATCTTCGTGTTCTTGGCCAATAATGCGAAAAACTCAAAATTCAAGTAAACCCTAGCCTATCGATTGCTATATTCAATGAATATATATTGATTTGCTCTTCCACAATGAAATTTGATACAAAATCAATGAGTATTTATCCAAACGTTGAAATAATCCTTACGCCTTAAAACATGATGATAAGCTAAACTTAAGCTCTGATACCAATTGTAAGTAATGTAGATACATCGAAAACAATCAAATGATGAATCTAGGGATCTACTTATCATCATACATAAGTCTATAATGGATAACAATTTTAAAAAAAAACAATGGCAACGAAATGGTCTTAACTTGAATCCATTGCATTAGTCATCATATCACTTACTTGTTGTCGAAGTTCCCGCAAGCACGGAGGAAGTCTTTTACAAGAATGAGCGACAATCTAAATTCCTTCTCAATAAGGAAGAGAGCAAAGGAAAATGAAGTAAACGCTCTTGATTCCAAGAAGATGCCCTAATTGAGTAAGTTTCTTCCCTTTTATGGCTTCGACCCATCCTATAGGGATCATCCCCTTAAAGCTCATGCATAGTTAACAACCATTAATGTTGATGAATAGGATTATTGATCTACACATTTAATGCACATCCATTTAATCCAAACCTTCCTTATTCTACAAGCATTAGATCAATTAATTGGGATTTATGCTACAAGCATAAGACAATTGGTTGTATGTGTGCATTGATCAAGTATAAGCCCCCTTTATAGAAATTAAGTCCACCTATATGGACTTAATCGGATTGAGTCCTTCAATATGGACATTCCACAGTGAATCACCTCATGTTATAACAATTTTGTGACTATTTCAACTGCTATCGTAGACAATAAAAAATCCGTAATAGGACATTACAAGGTCATTCAATAAACACGGGAAAATCATTGGTATAAAAAAATATATTATTCACTAATTGATGCAACATACAAAAATCACAAACACAAAAAATCACTGAAGTCACGAGATGCATTATGTCATTTGACTTTTCTTCATGTTGTCCAACTCGTGTCTTATTGATTACCTTAGATGATAACAACAGTCTACAACCTTCACGGGGAAGAACATAGTAGCAGGAGAGGACAGAATTTAACTATCTTACAATAGGGAGAATTCAAATTTCAGGATTAAAAGGGTGTTTTTTTATGAATGAAATGAGAATATAACCAACAGATAATCTACTTGTGGCTTTAAGTTGTTGAGATGAAAGGGGTGAGGAAAGGATACTGAGATTGGAATTAGCCAACCATATTGTGCAGATATCAGGGAAAGTTGTGTGGCTTGGTGTCGAGAAGCCAAAATTCAAATACATGCATGGCTTAAGAAATTTGACCCAGAAGAGTATCGACTAAAAATATTCAACTCAAAAAAAAAAAATCGAGGTATCTTATCATACCTCTATCTAATCACTCAATGAAAGCACATATCTCAGCAATTCGCAAGTGATACAATATCATCTTGTCACCTCACCCTTCACTAGTCTGGAAAAACAACATACTCCATCAAACTCAGTCGTTTCGAGTTAGTGCTGTATTAATGTTGAGCATTAACATAAAAGAGCAAAATGTTTCAACTCCAAAGAGAAACTGAAACACCATTAACACGCAACTCCAAAGAAAAAAAAATAGCTACCCTTGCAATGAAACCCGACATTTGGAATCATCTATGTATCATTGTATCACCCAACATCTGAGAGAGAGAGAGGGAGAGAGACAGAGAGATGATGCAAAATTCAAGAAACTTTCACAACGGTGACTCGTCGAACAACCCTGATGTCAACAAGCACAATCATCTGGTACGTCCAGGAAGAGCAAGCAATGGCAGGTGACAGCGTCTTTCTTTCGGAGTCATCTTCACTAATTCATCCAATTCATCCTGAATTAGGATCTTCAGCTTATATATTATATTGTGTGCAAAAAGAATATAATATCTATCCAAATAACAAAGAAAATTTTAAATGTAAATATCTAACCTCAACTGTGTCCGTTAGGTTTCTGAGCTCTGCTCCACTTTTTCAGACTTGTTGAAGTCGGATGCAATTCTATAGACATAGAAACCCAGCATTGCCCCACTATTCACCAAATCCAAGATTGGTTATTATTTCCAAAAGTATCTCTCTATATATATTTATTTATTTATACATATATATAAATATTACATCAAGGATCAGCTTTAAGTCCTATCTTTTACATAATCATGGATGAACTCACTAGCACATTCAAGATACATGCATGTGCATGTTGTTGCAGATGATATTTTATAGATGAAACGTGAAGAGTAAATGCTAAACTAAATCTGCGGAAACTCTAGAAATGAAAGTTAGCTAGTAGAGTAAAGACGAATATATGGAATTAAGTTAGCAATGTAGACGTAGTGAAACAATTTTAAGATAGAGATGATGAGTGTCTAAAATCGAGAACTTAAGTATTAGATCGTTCTTGCAAGTGATGAGGAATTGAGAGAGATGTCTACATAGAATACAAGCAGGATGTTGAAATGGAGATAGCATCGGTGTCTTATGTATCGTAAGTACTCTAAACTTAAAGGGAAGTTCTACAAAACGGCAGTTAGACCTGCTATGTTATATGGTGCTGAATGTTGGGCTATGACTCGAGCACATGAGCAAAAGATGAAAGTTGCAGAGATGAGGATGTTAAGGTGGATGTGTGGACATACGAGGATGGATAGAATAAGGAATGAGAGTATTAGAGAGAGAGTCGGAGTTGCATCTATTGAAGAAAAACTTCGGGAGACACGTTTGAGATGGTACGGACATGTACTTAGAAGACCAATAAATGCCCCTGTTAGACGATGTGAAACTATGATAAATACGCACATTAAAAGAGGGAGAGGAAGACCAAAAAAGACTTGGTTGGCAACAATAAAACAAGATAAATTTTATTTAAATCTAGATGATGATATAGTAGGGGATAGAACTCAATGGCGTAAAAGGATCCATATAGCCGACCCCACCTAGTGGGATAAGGCTTTGTTGTTGTTGTTGTTGTTGTATACATATATATAAATATATATTCACTTTGATGCTAGATATGCGTTGAGTGGTTTTAATATATAAGAATATTTCAGTGGTTGAATTTTCGGTAAAAGACTGTAATATAAGCTGGTTTCAGTAGCTACAATGGCATATAATGATTTGATGCAACTCAGAAGAGCTATCCAATCCGCTCAGCTGATTTCTGGTAACAATGATTTTATAGAAAGGAGATGGAATGCAAGTGGTTTATCCATAGTTCATTCAATGTACAAGTTGCTTGTAAATGGAGGTATATCATCAGAACTTTTCAGTAATATATGGCAACATTCACTGTTAACAAAGTAAAAGTAACACTTTGGATGATTATCAATGCGAAAATACTGATCAGACAGATTGCTGGAAAGAGGTCTACTAGTAAGAGATTCAAGCTGTGGGATATGCAGGAGGAAGTTTGAGACAAGAAACCATTTGTTTCTTACATGCACAGAGGCATGTAGAGGCTGGATGAATAATAAACCAAATGGCAAGTTTTCCAATGGAAAAGTGTTTTGATTCGTTCTTTAAATAAGATAGCCACATCAAATTGAGTATGAAGCCATATATCTTAGAGGTTTGTGCCATGCTTGCTGTGGAAATTATGGAGGTTTAGAAATAATAGGATGGATATTCGAAGTTTGAACCACCATGCTTGCTGTGGAAATTATGGAGGTTTAGAAATAATAGGATGGATATTCGAAGTTTGAACCATGGGAGAATGAAGGATTAGATCCAATTTTTGAATGGAGAAAACAGATGGAGGATTCAGAAATCAGATTCTGCAAAAGAAGGGGAGGATGATGCACGTGATTATTATAATCTTCCTTTAGATGGTGTTGGAAGGTTAAAGATTAACATGAAAAGAGTGCAAAGGACTATGATCTTCTTTGAATAAAATACGATCTCCTATTTTGTAACATTATTTTATCATTCATATAAATATCATATTATTTTTTAAAAATTTTGTTGAGTTTGGTAAAATTATTATGGACACATTACTCTCATTACATATTATTACAGTTATGTTTCTAATATTTTAGTAAGTGGATGAGATCAGGACTAAAATATGGAGAATGCAATAACTAAAGATTACATTTACATGTTACAGCATTTATCCAAAATTTACAGTTCCTTTGCCATGCAGAAAAATGTTATATCTAATTTTGATAGATGCAATGGCTTCTCAAATATATAACTGCTTTACTCATTAACCATTAGTTAGGATCCCTTCAAAGGGATGATTATTAGAATTATGTGCTTCATATGTTCAAATGGATGATTTCTGTAACTATTAGAATTATGTGCTTCATATGCTATATTAAGTGTATAGTTGTACATTATTATCATGTACTTTGGTAAAATAATTTATTATCTAAGTAGTAAGATAAAGTTATAATTTATAACATTGTGGGATATGTTTTTCTTTGTATTTTCTTTAAAAGAGACTTTTATATTAAGAAAACAATATTATTGTTATTGATTGTAACAGCATTGTATGAGAGTATCTCTATAATTATAATATTAAATCCTTTGATGCATACTAAATGTTAGATGATTCGTTATCTTTGAAGCAGCAAACAAAGCTATTCTTCCCTTTTTTTTTGGTTAAAATGTTTTTCCATTATGAATGTTTAAAATATTTTACATACTCCAAAAATAATACATTTTTTAGTTAATTTGGGCATTGGCCAACAATACAGCTATAAACAAATAACAATATATACTATTTTCTATTTTTTTCACTTATCAAGAACAAACTGAGAACAAGATATGGTAAGATTTCCTTGAAATTAAATGCTTCTTTTGTTTCGAAAGTATTAGAACAACAAAATAAATTCATAATGATTAAGAGCATGCTAACCTGATAAGAAGCATCATACGGTTCGAAAATAATCTCATCTGCATGATTGAATATAAATATATCATCAAAATTTAATGAAAACTTGGATTTATCGCAAAGGAATAGTAAAAATCATTATCAGCTTGTTATTAGCATACCATTCTATCCTGTATAACCAAACAAACACGTACCTGAGAACACAACTTCCACTGCCTGAAGAAAACAATAGCAGAAATTGCTGCAAGTTGAGAGAGGCTGTTATTAGTACATGTGATTATGGAAACTAAAAACAATTTAAGATAAGTAGCAGTATTAATTAAAAAAAAATCAAGCAGAGAGGAGTGACTAGAACTAGATCTAGAATAAGATCAAGGAAAAAAAAAATCAAAGTAGTGTCCCTGTTTTTCAATCAATGATTAAGTGCCCCTATTTTAAAAAAAAAAATCATTTTTGCCTCTATTTTTCAAATCATCAAAGGAATGCTTCTTTTTTCTGCCCTTTAAAAAAACAAATTGACTGCCCAACTAACACTAGACTCATGTAGTAGTTTTCGTTAGAACCTTTATATGAATAATAAATTTAAAAAATTTAAATTTTTTTTGAAAAATTAAAAAGGCAAAGTGATACAAATGCAAATATAAATTTTTAAAAGTACTAGATAAATTTTTAAAAATACATAAAAATATTAATATTAATATATATATATTTTAAAAATCTTTAAATATAAAATTTTGAAAAAGAAAGTAACAAAGAATAAAATAATATAAATTTTCCATAATTATTTTAAAATTGTAACACACGTTATAATATAAAAATTATCAAAAAATACAAAAAAGTTCAAAAAATATTCTCACAAAATGTAAAATTTTGGTAATATAGATCAAAGTGAAACAAATTATTTTTTTATTAAAAAAAATGAAGTGAAATATAAATAAAAAATGATAAGTTTGATCAAAATTGATTATATAATAATTTTGGTGTTGCATGGTCACAATTGGTGAAATCTAATGGTCCCTAGAGCACATGGATATATTCAAATTGAATTAAAAAAATAAACTCAAAATGAATTGGGTCAAAGCTACTACCGTCACTTTAAAAACATAGGTGAATTCCAATAATCTCTTAGAGTTTATTTATCTATCCAGACTAAAAAAACACTCATAAAGGACTGCCAAAATTGTAATTTTTGTTCTGACACTTTGTAAATATGACTATACTTAAATAACCTCTTAGAGTGCATTTATCTATTAAAATTCAAAAAAGACCAAAAATAGTCACGTATCATTTTTAGCCAAGTGTTAAATGGCCACTTTGAAAGTATAAGTGTACTCCAATGGTTTCCTAGAGTGCATTTGTCAATTCAAATCAAATCAATATATATTGTTGCAGAATTATTTCTTTCCAATCACTTCCTGCAGTGCATTTGTCAATTCAAATTCAAAAAAATATATTAAAAAATAGTCATGTAGCCAGGCTAAAATTTTTACATATTATTTTTGATGTGTTAATTTGGTCATTTTAAAAGTATAAGTTAACTCTAATAAATTCTTAGAGTGCATCTATCTATTCAATTTAAAATTTGAGGGAGAAAAAATATTTTTGCCAATTTTGACCAAAAATATATTTTATAATCATATTTCATGTTAGTTTTTGAAAAAAAAATCTCCTAAATTTATAGAAATTGTATGACTTTGATTTCTATTACTCTTTTAGAAAATTTTATATTTTGATTTTTTTTTTCAAATTATAGTTCTTTTTTAAACTTTTAGATTTTTTTATTAATTTTAAATTTGTAATATAATATATATACATATATATACTGTTATTTAAAAAAAATAACTCGTGTAATAATTTTAAACATGTAATGTTTTTAAACTTGTATGGTAGAATGAATAACTTTTATAATAATATTTTGATATCTTTAAAAAATTTATAACTGTGAGTTTGCTTAGCCATCTATCTTAGCTGAAGTTGCAATAGTTTAGGTGAGTTTACTTGTTAAATTTGACAAAAGAACTAAGTGGGATGCCATTTAGAAATAAAAGAGATTGCTTTAATGATTTGAATAAAAAGGAGTGGCCCTCTAATTTTTCCCCTTAAGATCCATACCATAATGAATTTATCATAGAGATGGTAATGAAAATGAATTTAAAATTAATTATAATAGTTAATAAATTAAGTTGTTCACTGACTGTTTCTGCTTAACAAGTCACTTCTCCATGAGAATGGGTGAATGAGCCACTAAAAATACAAAAAAGCAAGGTTCTAAAACTCGCTAGGCGCTGTGGGCGCTAGACTAGCACCTAGGCCACCTAGGCGGGGATTAATAGGCGCTAGGCGGATTAATCGGTATCAACATAAATTACATAATTAACATAATAAATCACATATTATAACTCTAAGTCCAACACAATAACATCAAATTTAAAATGAGTTTAAACTTCAAAATTACATAACCAATAAAATATCATAGTCATAAAACACAAACTCAAATTTAAAATGAGTTCAAACTTCAACATTACACTAATAAAATTTATTCTACTTCTTCTTCTCCATAATTTTCAACAACTTGGTCTTCATCGGACACAAACTCAATATCATCATTGTGCTCCTCCTCTTCTTCTTCGGATTCAAAATCATCCTCATGAAGTTCTCTTACTCTAAAGCTTCTTTGGGGTTGTAGATTTTCATCTGCTCCACTTGTTTCATCAACCATTTGTCATGTGAGCCCAGAACCTAGTTCAACGTCATCATCTTCCCCACCATCCACAATCCAACCTTGTGCATTTGAAGCATCTTTTGCAAGAAAGACATCGACAATTCTTTCTTTTTCTCTTTTTTGTTTGTTCAACAATCTAGCATTAAATTGAATAAATACTAGATTGTTCAATCTATTGACATCCAACCTATTTCTTTTCTTGTGTGAATCTAAAAAAAGAGAGTAAATATTAAATTAGTAACATGAATATATACTTGACTTTAATTAAAGAATAAAGACTTAAAGTTTAAAACTTACTCCTTCAAATGTACTCTAATTTCTTTCACACCCAGATACACTTGTAGTTAATGAAAGTATCCTCAATGTCACTCTTAGCAAGTTAGGTGTGTGAGCGTCGTATGTACTCCACCATGCACATAAATCAAATGTATCATCATTTTTTTCACATGCTTTTGCTGCCAGTGTTTTTCCAAATAACCCAGTTTTGTCTCTATATTTTGCAAATTCCTTGTTAATAATTGTATCTTGTAGATCCAATTCATTGACATGCAAAATTGTTGGGTATGGCTTAGCGGGTTTCCTAAGCGAATACTCGGTCGTTCTTGAGAGACCTCTTCATGTCTACGGATTAAAAATAATCCGAATGGAGACCCATCTCCCAACGACCATCTTGTCGTCGTGTTAATTAATCTAAGTCACAACTTAGCCGAAACCCAAGGTTAAGGCCTTGTAACTTTCCGGATTAATTAACCGCGGAAAAGACGACGAGTGGATCGCCGGCTTTTGTGTTTATGGTCGGGGTCCAATTAGTTAATTATTATCCATGACAAACAATCAAAATAATTAACAAACAAACATGAAATGACAAAGCAAATAAACATGGCACAATAAAATATAAGGAGCTTGGGAAGAGATTATACCTTCCTGATTATCTCGCGGTCTTCTACCTTATGTCCCTCCCTTTCACGGACGTCGTGTGGGCGACGATCTACCACAAATTGAGATCACCAAGGCAACCAATCAATCACCTTCTTCCCAAGCCAATACAACCCTAGCTCCTAGGGTTATCGCCGGCTCCTCCTCTCCCCTTCAATCTTGGGCCGCCGGCCCTCCAAGGATGCCAAGTCCCGCCGGCCACCTAGAAACACCGAAGAGGGTCCTGAGGAAGAGGATGAAGAAGAAAAGGACAAAGGAAACAACCTTCCTTGCCTCCAAAACCTGCCGGTTCCCTCAACTCTCACAGCCTCCGGCGCAAGGAGGTTGTCGGCGGTTCTCTTCCTTCTCCTTGCTCAATTCCGGCGCCTATCACCACAAAGGTGATGAGTAGGGATAGGTGAAGAGAAGAAGCACAAGAGATGACCGGAATCACCTCCTTCTTCGCTTCTATTCGGTTACCTTCTTCCCTTCTACACCCGGTGCAAATCAAGCCCTAGGAGAGAGAAACTATCTTGGAGAGAAGAGAGAAATCCCAAGGGTGTGATTAATTCGATTAACCTTGGTTCCTTGATCTCTTGATCTCATGGGGTATTTATAGGGCTAAGGTAGGGACCAAGAGGAGGAGTTGAATCTTGGCCCACCAATGGATCTAAACCCGATCCATTAATTAAGATCCATTCCACTAAAGGATCTTAATTGAACTTCCTCACCAACCCCCATATTTTCATATGAGCTCCACATATTACGAGTCGTCCATCCCCCGTGTTTAAGATATCGAATACCCGTTAATTAATTTAATTTACTGATAATTAAATTAATTATCTTCTTGATCCTTGATTAGTACCACTCAACCTTTTCGACATGCCGGAGCATGGTCCACTCGCAAGATTTGACATGACGATCCTTTTGAGCTCATCAAGGGGGCATCATCATCCCGACTCACCAGGACACGAATTCCGTCAATAATCAACGGCACACCATATTATTAATATTATCTCCTAACTTACCGGGCCTGTCGATCTAACAGAATAGATCTCGCCCATTGGTAAATCAAAGAAATAATAATTAATAATACATGCCCGTTATTATATCGGGATTAAGGGATCGTACTCCATAATAAAATCTGAGGTCTTATCCAATTATCAAGTCAGTACAAATTAAATAACCTCTGGTTTTGGTCCTGCTCAATATACTCAAAGCACACTAGTGTAATTCTATGGTCAAGACCTGTTAGGATGTATCCTAAACGTCTTGCCTTTTGGTTAAGATACATCTACATTTTAAAGAGAATCAGAAAATCACACAGCGCATGTTTATATGCACTAAACGTCTGATGCTTGGCATTGTAGATAACATAGTGCTTGGTATCGCACAGAAGATCATGTTTTCAGGTTCCTTACCGAAGCATAAGAAAGAGGCTCACAACCGAGATGGAGCTGGACAAACCATCGGGATGGTTATAGTATAATTAGGTGTGGTTTATCTTAACCATAGAATTACACTAGTGTACTTTATGTATATTGAGTAGGGCCAAAACAGAGGTCATCCAATTTTTATACTGACTTAGTAAATTGGATTAGACCTCGGATAATATTATAGAGTACGATCTCTTAATCCCAAAATAATGACGGACATATATTATTAATCATTATCTCTTTGATTTACCAATGGACGAGATCTATTCTGTTAGATCAATAGAACCGGTAAGTTGGGAAATAATATTAATAATATGATGTGTCGTTGATTATTGACGGAATCCGTGTCTAGGTGAGTCAGGGTGATGATGCCCCCTTGGTGAGCTCAAAAGGATCGTCATGTCAAATCTTGCGAGTGGACCATGCTCCGGCATATCGAAAAGGTTGAGTGGTACTAATCAAGGATCAAGAAGATAATTAATTTAATTATCAGTAAATTAAATTAATTATCGGGCATATGATATCTTAAACACGGGGAGATGAACGACTCGTAATAGGTGGAGCCCATATGAAAATATGGGGGTTGGTGAGGAAGTACAATGGGATCCTTTAGTGGAATGGATCTCCATTAATGGATCGGGTTTTGATCCATTAGCGGGTCAAGAACCAACTCCTCCTCATGGTCCCTATCTTAGCCCAATAAAGCCACATAAGAGTCATGATACAAGGCTGGTTAATTAAGGAATTAATTTGGAATTAATTAAGTTATTAATCTCGGATTAATTAAGGAATTAATCATGGAATAATTAAGGAATTAATCTTGGATTAATTAAGGAATTATTCTATATAAAATTTTGGAATCAATCCATAATTGATTGGAAATTTTTTTCCAATTAATCATAATTAATCCCCTATATAAACCCAAGCCTCTCTCTCTTCCTTACTCTTCCTCTCTCCCTCACCTAGGTTATCGGCGCAAAGAGAAGGAGTCTTTCCTTCTTCTCCTTCCCTTCTTTTCCACAACTCTTCAGCCGGTGATCACAGATCAAAGGAGAAGCTAGCCTCCTCTTTTGGTGATCGGCGGGGCTTGAAATTGGGAGAGAAGCCGGCAGCGATGAGGAGAGGGCGGCGCCAGTAGCATTGGTGGAAGAAGGTTTCTAAGGAAGATAGGGATTGATCTTTTCTCTTCCTTTTATTCTTCCTTGCTTGAGCACGCATAGGAGAAGGGAATAGAGACAGCCGGCGGTGAGGAATTCTCCTCCTCTAGCTCCGGCGGTGTGGGGTTTGGTCAAATTGCCGACGGCGGCAACTCTTGATTGTAGAAGGAAGGAGTTGTTCCTTCGGTCCTTCTCCTATTCTTTATCTTCCTTATCGTCCTCTTGGTCCTATCTTGCGGCTGGCCGGGTCTTGGAGGCTGCGGTGGCCGGCGGCGCAAGAAGGAAAGGTGGAGAGATCGCCGGCGCAAGCTAACCCTAGCTTGCTAGGGTTTTGTGTCGGTGATTGGAAGTAGCTTGAAGAAATGTGATTAATTCAGAGGCCTTGGTGACTCCGCATCTTGGTAGCTCGTCGCCCACACAACGTCCAGGAGGGGAGGGTCATAAGATAGAAAACTGCGAGGTAAACGGCAAGGTATATTTCTCCCGAGCTCCAGTTTTGTTTTGATATATTTTAATTGTGTCATCTTGCTTTGTCTCGTCATTTCATGCATGTTAGTTTATTATTTTGATTTGATATCATAGTTTATAATTAACCAACTGGACCCTGAAGATAAACACAAAAACCGGCGATCCAAATCGTCGTCTTTTCCGCGGTTAATTAATCCGGAAAGTTACAAGGTCTTAACTTCGGTTTAGGCTAAGTTGTAACTTGGATTAATTAACACGGCGACGAGTCGGTCGTTAGAAGGACGGGTCTCTATTCGGATTAAATTTTTTTTTAATCCGTAGCCATAGAGAGGTCTTTCAGATACGACTCCGTGGTTGTCTTGAGAACCGCCAAGCCATATCAACAATTGGTATCAGAGCAGTGTTTCCGGTTTTGTGTGTTTAGGATTCTGTTATTTTTCTGCACATTATCATGTACATTATCTTGCTGGATAATATTTGGATGTGCATAGGCTAACTTTGTGTTGCAGACACTAGATTCCAACTATTATGGCAATTGTGTTGTTTGTATGTGATTGATTGTGCTTGATGTAAATTATTTGAATCCTTGGGGTTAACGAGACAAGATAAGCTATTTAATTTTTGTAATTAAATATGACACTTGTTTAACCAAGATTTCTATTTACTTTTGATCTAGATGACATGTACACTCCTTCGTGGAGTTTAGGATCAATGGATATAAATTAGTTAGCTAGTTATCTCGGCTCGGGGACTCCTTCATGGTGGCTTGCGCATAGATAGGATGGAGTGGACGAGGTGATGACACGACTGGAGGCGCATTGGAGACCAAGGCCATAATAGTTGGAAAAATCTAGGATTTTTTCAGTGCTCTATTATTTTGGTTTGTGTGTTGTGTGAATGCATGTAAAAACCTCAACGCATATAACTAAGTGGGAGAGGGACCCTAAGGGTCCCGTGGCCTCCACTACAATCTGATATGTAATGCGAACAAGTCTGCGCGTAGGCTCCGAGTGCCTTCCTCCCCATCGGATGGGCTTGTTCTGCGGATCACTAGGTCAGAAAAGACTATAGGAAATTATTGACGAGCGTGTCTACTTCCTCATCGGAAGACACATAATCAGAAATATTTTTTTTTGGTATCGTGTAGTGGTAAACACTTAGATACAAATAATAGTATCCTCCCCATCGGAGTCACTGCTATCATTTGTAGGGCCGAAGAAGACCAACTATTAATTTTACTTGTCAAAAGGTTAGGATGACAAGATAGTAAAATTAATGGGTAAAACCTCCTCTCACGAATGTAGAATTCGTACATCCACACCATCGTGGCATGCGAAATTCTCGGTGTTTGAGGTGTTGGTAGATTTTGTAATAAATTGTTTTGAGGTGTCAATTTATTTTAAAATTCTAAAGTGTGTGATTGTTGTGATTCTCAGGTACTTTAAAATGGATCTAGACCCACTTGACCTAATTCAAAGAGAAAACCAATTAAATGCCCCAAGTGATAAAATGGATTGGAAATTAAATATGGATTTTGTCTCTACTGTCGAGGAACCTAAGTGTGATCTTGCCGAGTTTTGTACCGAAAAGTCTAACGAGATTAATATCGAAGAGGAGTTTGAATATTTTAGGAAATGGTTAGAAGCAGACGAGACGACTGAAGGTCATCAAAATCAGGCTTCTTCCATTACCAGTGAAAAAACATCCAAACTCGATAAACTCTTTGGTCAAAGTAATCGAGTCGCTAGGCAGATGGTAATGAAGAACTTGACCACTACCATCTTGGTTGAGGGGATGCCCGTAAGGGAACATGTCCTCAAATTGATGGCTTGGCTGAAGGAGATAGAAATTCTTGGAGCTCAGATCGATGGAGAAACCCAAGTCAATCTTATCCTCCAATCTCTACCAGGGAGTTTTGAGAAGTTTCGCCTAAGCTACAATATGGACAAGCGTTCATATTCGTGGGCAGAACTTCTGACAGAACTTGAGGCGGCAGAGGCAGTTTCTCTTCAGAGTTCACAGACTTTCATTGCTCAAGAAGTTTCTACTTTTAAACCGAAAGGAAAGAAGAAGAAACGTTCTAAGGCAAAGAAAGTAGCAGGATCACAGGGACCTCAAGGATGCATAAAGAAGCCGAAAGGCAAGTGTTTTGTGTGCAAGCAGTCAGGACATTGGAAGACGGATTGCCCCCGTCGTCAGAGTAGTACCACAGGTATATTTTCTTCTTGTGTCGTTGTAACATGTTTAGCGGTGATATCTACCAGTACCTGGTGTGTAGATACGGATACCACTAATCATGTCTGCATTTTTGTGCAGGGGTTCCAGGAAACCCGACGGCTAGCTGAGGAGGATATTGCTGACTACATGGATAGGCTATGGAGATGACTTTTGCAGTGGGAGTTTTATCTATTTCATTTATGTCTTTAGCATAGGTTGACATAGTTTTGGATTTATAGAGATTGCCTTTTGTACTTAGTTTTTGAAAGAACTTATTGTTCAGTTTCTGGAATATGATATTTTCTATTGCTTTTATTTGTTAAAAGTGGAATAGAAAAAATATCTATTGAAGTACATAGATAGGCAATTAGTATATAGAAAACCAAGAGGCTCCCATGATGAAATAAGCTTATCATTTTAACTAATGTAAGAGAAAGGTTCTTTCCAAAATGGAACCAAACATATATTTTGTCTCTAAGGTTTGGTTTGTTAAACTCTAGTGGGATTCAAAAGTGATCAACCAAAAGGCCTTAGGGTTTATTGGTTATGGGAGACTTGTCTTCCTTAGAATCTTTTGACTCTTACTAGGGAAGTAACAAAACCAAATAAGCTTGTTCTAAGCCTGGGGCATAGAGCCAAAGATATATAGGAATAGGTTTATTCTAATAAGTGTAGGTCCTTAGTCTATCTAGAATAGAGGTACCTTTGAATACTTTGTTTATGAACAATTATTCAAAGGACAAAATACACTTACTTGATGTACTGCAAGACTGAATACTTTGATGAGATCAAAGAGTGCAAGTCTGATGCAGAAGAAACATCAGAGTAAAAGTATTGTGACATTATGATTAGATCATGGTGGCTAGTACCTCTAGGATAGTTGTAGGACTTGCTTATCAGAGAGTTGAGATTTGATCCCAATTCACTGCACCTAGTGTGCCCCAACAGAATGGTGCGACCCGTGGAAAGAAGAAGGTCTCTTAAGCTAGTAAGCACAGAAGATGATAAGCCTCTCCGAGATTAGCCAAATCTATTCAAAGGGTACGTCCTGGATACGAAGGTTTGTATGCTTGATTCTGTCTAAGTCAGTAGTCTCTTAAAAACCATAGAGATGTGGACTAAGTGAAAGCTTAGTCTAAGCCATGTTCAGATTATGAGTAGTAAAAGAGACACCGACATGTTGGAATCTAGTGCATATATACGTAGAATGTTCTAAGGGAACAATAAGGTGGTTTATTAGTCCTAAGGATTAGAGGATGTTCGTTGGGACGAATGTCTGATTCTTGGGAAAAGGACTATGTAATAAACCACAAATCCAGGTGTAAAGTTACTCTGAGTAAATTAAATGAGAGGACATTTTGATCTTAGTACCAACTGTACAAGAGGTTATACCATGGGGCACTGCATCTCATGTCACAGAAGATACACAGAGGGTACCTTATCATAGTGGGAGGGTTGTTAGACAACCTGAAAGTCTCATGTTCTTGGAGAGTCTATGAGCTGGGCCCTAAGTGAGCATAAACCAAATCTCTAGACCTATCACAGGGATCATCCGCTTTGAAGAGATAAATCCAATTGGGTGGATTTGTTCAAAGGACGGATGATATTGTGTATGACAGAAATGAAGTGGTATTCTTGTACCATACGTAGATAATATTTTGTCAGTTGGCAACTATATTGCACTGATACGGATACGGGTATCGTATCAAATACGATACGGATACGGCGATACGGTAAATTTTGAAAATATAAGATACGATACGGGTAGGATACGACAATCATATATAGTATTGAAATTTTAAAATTATAGAGATGGAAAGCCACATTTCATCAATCATAATATCTCAAGTACAAAATATAGAGCACCAAATGGCCCAAATCCTTCTTAAGCAAGTAAATATAAAACACCAAATGGTCTAAATCCATCTTAACCAAGTAAAAGGAAATTAAACATTCATATCAGTCTTATCGCCAACACGTATAAACTTTTCAAACCGTATAAACTAACAAAAAAAAATGAAGCTTTATAATGAAGCTTGATCATGAAGCTAGCTTCAAACTGTATAAACTTTTCAAACCGTATAAGCTTGATCATGAAGTAAAAAAAAAATGAAGCATCTCATTGAAATTTGAAAGCATCTGTCGAAGAACATGTTGAAGAAACAATGAGTGGTCGTTGGCAGAAAGATTCTGATCAAAACCAAATCTATTCGGCGACGGCCAAAGAAATGAGATTGAGAGATTAGGGTTTACCTGGCGACGGCGACAACAACTCCAGAAAGGGGCGACGACGTGCGATAGAGAGGGGCAGCGACGGGGCGGTAGCAGAAGAAAGGCGGGTGACGGCGATGGCGGCGTGCGATCGAGCAGGGCGATGGCTGAGGAAAAGGGGCGACGGTGCAAGTGTGATCGGGATTAGGTTATACGTGACTTCTCGGTAGCTTTTATTTGTTTTTTATTAATTAGTTTTCTAATTACACTTTAAAACTTTAAAAAAATTTCAATTAACTCCTAAAACTTTTAAATATTTATAATTTTACCCAAATATATCTCAAAAAATTATCTTGGCCGTATCCTTGCTGTGTCCAAAACGTATCCTCCCGGTGAAACTTCAAAAAAGTCAACGACATGGTTTTGGCCGTATCCGATACGCGTATTTGCGTATCGTATCCGTATCCGTGTCGTATCCGTGTCCGATACTTCAAAAAATTCATTTTCAGGAGTATCCGTGCTACATAGGTTGGCAACAATGACGAAATATTGTCAGACGTAAGGGTATGGTTGTCCGCACAATTATGAAGGACTTAAGAGAAGTAAGACACATCCTTGGGGATCAAAGATCGAAGGGACGTCCAGACAAGGATGATATGATTATCTCAAGCTTCATATAAAACATTGTCCTAGCTCATTCTAGCATGGATACCTCCAAAAGGAAAGTTTTGTACTTTTCGATTTTGGAGCTACTCTATCTAAGAGATATATTTAGATTATCAAAGGTGATAGAGTAGGTAATGACGGTTCCTCTAGCATCGACTAGAAGAAGTCTCTTGTATGCTAGAAATGAGCCCAGATATCTATTGTGCCGTGGGCATGGGTAACAGATATCGAAGTAACCTAGGTCAAGGAAATTGAAATACGGTAAAAGTATGTATTAGTGTCTAAGAAGGACTATGGATTATATGTTGATTTACCGGGCAAACCAATTTCCTGTAGGTTATATGGATACAGAATTCCGATCTAGATAGGGGCATATATGAATATTCCTTGAGTTTTGTGTTTACTTTTAGAAGGTAGAACCATTGTATAGTAGAGTGTTGCGCGGTGTCTGCGTGATGAACCCTACTATCGAGGCTGGATATTCTGGGAGCTTGCGAGACAGCCAATATGGCTACATGGTTCAGAGACCTCAAGTTGGACTTCGTTGTGATTTCTGGTTTACTCAGAACAATCACATTTGATGTGATTAAAATGGTGCAGTAGCAAACTCGAAGGAATCACGAGTCCATATGGCAAGTAAACACATAGAGCGCAAGTACCACCCAGAAGATGAATAGCTATCGTTGCCTAGATGGCATCAGAAAATGACCTAGGTGGATCATTTCACTAAGACCTTGGTAGCGAGAGCTTGTAGGCGTATGAAGGATCTAGAGGTCAGATGTATGACATTTTGAAAACAACAAAGTCTTTGAGTATAAGTGGGAGATTGTTAGGATGTATATTAAAAGCCTTGCCTTTTGGTTAAGATACATCTACATTTTAAAAAGAATCAGAAAATCACACAGCGCATGTTTATATGCACTAAACGTCTGATGCTTGGCATTGTAGATAACATGGTGCGTGGTATCGCACAGAAGATCATGTTATCAGGTTCCTTACCGAAGCATAAGAAAGAGGCTCACAACCGAGATGGAGCTGGGCAAACCATCGGGATGGTTGTAGTGTAATTAGGTGTGGTTTATCTTAACCATAGAATTACACTAGTGTACTTTATGTACATTGAGTAGAACCAAAACAGAGGTCATCCAATTTTTATACTGACTTAGTAAATTGGATTAGACCTTGGATAATGTTATGGAGTACGATATCTTAATCCCAAAATAATGGCGGGCATATATTATTAATCATTATCTCTTTGATTTACCAATGGGCGAGATTTATTCTGTAAGATCGATAGGCCCGGTAAGTTGGAAAATAATATTAATAATATGATGTGCCGTTGATTATTGACGGAATCCGTGTCCTGGTGAGTCAAGGTGATGATGCCCCCTTGGTGAGCTCAAAAGGATCGTCATGTCAAATCTTGCAAGTGGACCATGCTCCGGCATGTCGAAAAGGTTGAGTGGTACAAATCAAGGATCAAGAAGATAATTAATTTAATTATCAGTAAATTAAATTAATTATCGGGCATACGATATCTTAAATACGGGGAGATGGACGACTCGTAATAGGTGGAGCCCATATGAAAATATGGGGGTTGGTGAGGAAGTACAATGGGATCCTTTAGTAGAATGGATCTCCATTAATGGATCGGGTTTTGATCCATTAGCGGGCCAAAAACCAACTCCTCCTCATAGTCCCTATCTTAGCCCAATAAAGCCCCATAAGAAAAACGATTAACGAGGTTTTTCCAACCTCGGGCGACCGGTCCGGCCTCACGGAAGTTTCCCACCGGCCGCCAGGGTAAATCGGGAAGCGCTCACAGTGGGCGGTCTAGAAGCCCAGCGTCCCAGGGTTCGCACCCCATTTGGAGGAAAAATTCCTGCAAATACGCCGTAGCTAGGGATCGAACCGCGGATGCCTGGGATAGCGACTAGTCGCCCTACCGCTGCACCATAGCCCCGGAGGCCAATAAAGCCTCATAAGAGTCATGATACAAGGTCGGTTAATTAAGGAATTAATTTGGGATTATTTATGTTATTAATCTCGGATTAATTATGAAATTAATCATGGAATAATTAAGGAATTAATCTTGGATTAATTAAGGAATTATTCTATATAAAATTTTGGAATCAATCCATAATTGACTGGAAAATTTTTTCCAATTAATCATAATTAATCCCCTATATATACCCAAGCCTCTCTCTCTTCCTTACTCTTCCTCTCTCCCTCACCTAGGTCATCGGTGCAAAGAGAAGGAGTCTTTCCTTCCTTCTTCTCCTTCCCTTCTTTTCCACAGCTCTTCAGCCGGTGATCACAGATCAAAGGAGAAGCTAGCCTCCTCATTTGGTGATCGGCGCGGCTTGAAATTGGGAGAGAAGCCGGCGGCGGTGAGGAGAGGGCGGCGCCAGTAGCATTGGTGGAAGAAGGTTTCTAAGGAAGATAGGGATTGATCTTTTCTCTTCCTTTTATTCTTCCTTGCGTGAGCACGCATAGGAGAAGGGAATAGAGACAGCCGGCGGTGAGGAATTCTCCCCCTCTAACTCCGGCGGTGTGGGGTTTGGTCAAGTTGCCGGCGGCAGCAACTCTTGATCGGAGAAGGAAGGAGTTGTTCCTTCGGTCCTTCTCCTATTCTTCATCTTCCTTATCATCCTCTTGGTCCTATCTTGCGGCTGTTGGAGCAATCGGCCCTAAGATGGTCCGGTGTGACCATGGGTTTTGATGTTTGGGCAATAGGTTTAAGTTAGGATTACCCTTGTATTCTTATATGCATATGTTGAGTGTGCAGGTTGTACAGGTTACGTATATAGACTTGACTGGACGGCCTCGGTAGGGTGAAGGGTGGCATGGAGACAAACTGGAGGCTTGTGTGCGCACCTGAGAGACCTTGAGGAGCAGGGACGATGAGCTGATGGGCGCGGACTTCGAGGCATGCGTGAAGGATGGCATGGAGGCAAGCTGAAGGCTTGCGTGCATCCGAGGGACGGGAGCCGAAGATGAAGACGGCGCGAAGGCAACAGTCGAGGCTGCGGAGGAGGAGTCAGTCGAGTCGTGAGGGTATGAGTGCAGTGTGATTGTACTTGGGAAATCCTAGGGTTTGAGTGCGGAGTGGAATGTACTCAGGATGGGTAACCTTAGGTGGGTGAGTGGACCAGTCGACTGGCCTGGGGGCAGTCGACTGATGGAACTCACAGAAAGGTCTCAGCCCTGGGACCAGTCGACTGCCCTGGGGGCAGTCGACTGGTAAGTGGCTGGTGAGCTGGCAAATTTGAACGTTGGGGGTGTCAACGGTCGAATTTAGCTGGCACCAACCGACTGCCCTGGGGGCAGTCGACTGGTAGCGAGAAATCAACCCCGAGTCCTATTTAAAGAGGACTTCGTGGTGGCTGAGTTTCTTGACGAAACTTGCTTGGATAGGGCAAGTTAGTAGTCTTGTATACTCAGGAAGTGTCCTTGGTGTTGTGGCGAGGTTTCTCCACCCACAAGGAGCGACGAGTTCTAGCCGGAGGTTATCCGGGGTTTGATCCACCGACGGATTGTTGGATTAGTCACCCGACCGGGGTGGATACCAACTAAAATCTGGTATTGTTAGCATTGTTATTTCTTTTACATATTATTTCCGCTGCGCTAACAACTCTGTAGAGGTCGGAACGATCCGAAAAAGTGCATTCACCCCCCCCCCCTCTGCACGCCTACATCGATCCTTCAGCGGCTAGCCGGGTCTTGGAGGCTGCGGTGGCCGGCGGCGCAAGAAGGAAAGGTGGAGAGATCGCCGGTGCAAGCTAACCCTAGCTTGCTAGGGTTTTGTGTCGGTGATTGGAAGTAGCTTGAAGAAAGGTGATTAATTCAGAGGCCTTGGTGACTCCGCGTCTTGGTAGCTCGTCGCCCACACGACGTCCAGGAGGGGAGGGTCATAAGATAGAAAACTGCGAGGTAAACGGCAAGGTATATTTCTCCCGAGCTCCAGTTTTGTTTTGATATATTTTAATTGTGTCATCTTGCTTTGTCTCGTCATTTCATGCATGTTAGTTTATTATTTTGATTTGATATCATAGTTTATAATTAACCAACTGGACCCTGAAGATAAACACAAAAACCGGCGATCCAAATCGTCGTCTTTTCCACGGTTAATTAATCCGGAAAGTTACAAGGTATTAACTTCGGTTTAGGCTAAGTTGTAACTTGGATTAATTAACACGGCGACGAGTCGGTCGTTAGAAGGACGGGTCTCTATTTAGATTAAATTTTTTTTAATCCGTAGCCATAGAGAGGTCTTTCAGATACGACCCCGTGGTTGTCTTGGGAACCGCCAAGCCATACCAACAAGACCAACCACTCCTAATTACACTACAACCATCCCGATGGTTTGTCCAATTCCATCTCGGTTGTGAGCCTCTACTTATACTAGGCAAGGAACTGATAACATGATCTTCCGTGTGACACCACACACCATGTTATCTACAATGCAAAGTAATGGATTTTTATGCATGTACTAATATAAACAAGCACCTAGTGTAGTCGTGATTCTCTTTTCAAAATAAAGATGATCATATAAAAGAAGCAAATCTTTCAGTATACACATCTTACAAAAATTTCTATACATTCAAAAATCCCCATCGCAACCTCCTCATAAATAGCAATAGAACTATCTTTATAGTAAAAATAGGGATTCAATAAAAAAGCAGTCGTATGCAATGATGTATCAAGTTTATCCTTCATTTTTGACTCAATAATTGTTATGATAGGCTGATAATTTGATTCCACGTTGGTCAAGACAACTTTGATATTTTCATTAGCTTGAAGAAGCTCCCCATATAGAAACCCCATCGATGGCTTTCTATCTTCATCTACCAATCGAAGAACTCTAACCAAAGGAGCAAATATTTTCAAACAAAGTGTCACACCATTCCAAAAACTCATGCTCATCACAGTAGAGTAAGTCAATTTCCCTTTATTTGTGTTTGACCATTTACATGTCTCCCACATATCACTTGTAAACATGGCCCTTAAACTTGCTTTTTTTTCAATCAAACTTTGCAACGTGAGAAAATTTGATGCAAACCTGGTAACTCCTGGCCAGACTATGTCTCTTTTTCTTCGTGAAACTTCTCATCAATGACAAAGTCTTATGGTGAGCATAAATGAAAATAGTAAAAGATTTGAATTGGTCAATAACCTTTTTATATCGTGGAAGTTTGTCAATACTTTCAAGCATGAGATTAACAGTGTGAGTTACACATGAACTCCAAAAGATACTAGGTCGTTTTTCTTTCATCAATTTAGCTGCAACTATATTGTTGATAGCATTGTCTATTACAATCTGAACAATATTCTGAGCTCCTACTTGTTCAACACACTTGTCAACATACTCAAAAATAAGTTCAACTATATGTGCCTCATCTGAATACTCCTTGGACTCTAAAAATGTAGTACCTTCCTTGCAATTAACACACAAATTTAAGATACTTTTTCTTTTCTATCACTCCATGCATCTATCATGATCGAGCATTCATTCTTTGCCCATTCTTCTTCATGTTTCTTTAGCAGTTGTTTTGTTCTTTCAACTTCGGCTTTTAACAGTGGTTCCCTTAGTTGATATTGAGTTGGAGGCTTGAATCCTGGTCCAAATTGACTCACTGCTTCCATTAGTTGCTTGAAGCTATCATTATCAACGGCATTAAATGGGATTCCATTTTCATAAACTCATTTCCCAACATATTGTTGAACTTGTTGAGTTTTCTCCTTGAAAAGATCTTCATTTATATTTTTTTGGCGAAGCACTTTACTCCCACTTGAACTTACATTTTCTGGAGCAATTGCTGATGCAAATGTATCTATGAGGCCAAGAGGAAGAGGTTTTTTAGATGGATCTATCCCTTCAATTTCAAAACCTTCTTCTTCATCAGGAGAAATAGTCACCTCTCCTCTACAACTTTGTTCTTCCACTTCTTTCTGTTCCGCCCTTCTAAAATAGCCTGTTTGCACTTGTTTTTATCTTCTTGAGAAGCTTTTCGACAACCAGATACATTTCCAGGTATATTTCCAATATGCTCCTTAATCCTATATACTCCTCGCGAAATTATTTTTCCACACAACTTACATTTAATTTTGTCAAGGTTCTTAGCATCAATCAACATCCCAAACTCTCATCCAATGTCATTTGACTTTCTTCTAAGAATCCCGAATTCAGGTTGAGTAACTAATGTTGTCGAATATGGATTGTTTGCCAATGTAGAGCAGAAATAACCTGAAAAATAATTTTAAAACAAATTTAAGAACTTTAGAATCATTAATAAATTATAAAAAATCAAAAAAATTATATATAAAATATAAATTTTGAATAAGAATATGATTTATAATTAATAAATATGATTTATAATTCAAATTTTCTATTTATTTGAGGAAATGCTTAAAATTCTAAATAAAATTAAATAATAAATATAAATAATAAAATTAAAAAAAACAGCGCCGACGCAGGATCGGCAGCTGTCGGCGCCACCGAACCCGTCGCGGGAAGCGTCCGGCGGTGCCGGCAACGTCGCCGGAGATTCCATCAGTCCCGGATGTCTCCGACGACGAGTCCGGCGGCGTCGGACGCTTCCTGCGACGCGTCCGGCGGCGCCGAAAGCCACGCAAGACGCTTCGAGCGGCGCCGGACGCGGCGTCGGAACCATCCGGCATCGCCAGAAGTCTCCTGCAACGCTTCTGGTGCCGCCGGAAACTCCCGCGACACAGGAAGCACGCTGGAAAACAAGAAAAAAAAAAATATCAAAACACATACCTGTTACTGCGCGCGATACCGGAGGCAGCGGCGATTCCGGAGGAGGCAAACGGCGATTCCGGAGATGTCGGGAGGAGGGAGATGAATCGACAACAGATTTAGGACTTTAAAAAAAAAGGAAAGAAATCGCGATCCCGCAAAAGACGCGACGCATCGCTTGCGTCGCGTCGTGCCGCCTAGGCGCCGCACAGGCTGCCTAGGCGGCCCCTCCGCCTAGCCTGGCCGCGGACACAGTGTTTGCAGCGGCCGGTGGGCGTCGAGCGGCTAGGCTCCCGCCTAGCCCGAGTTTTCGAACACTTGGAAAAAAGTATTAATTCTTCTCAAGTTAAAATAGATTCTTGTTTGCTGATTGAAACAAGGTGATTATAGTGAAAAGTAAACGTGCATGTATGTGGATATCATTGCTATGCATTTTTATTGGAAGTTATAAAACTTGTCCCCTATTCTTCAACTAAACATCTCATAGAGACTCATTTAAGTTCTAAGCATTAGAGCTTTAGGTAACTTGAGTGATAATAAACTGGTACCTCGCATGCCAATAGGGACTTGAAATCAATTGGCAATGCTGCAGTAACATGGAAGTAATTCCAAAAATATATATAGATGCAAGTGTCAGAATTGTAACACTTGGTTTACTCCTAAGATCACATGGCATTGGCATCTTCAAAGGAAACTTCTTGTTGTGGGTCAGGCTTTCACGTAAGAGTTTTTATCATATGCAAGAGGTAGGAGAGATCTAAAATGACCAATTTCATTATAAATTAATTAACTAAAAATTGAAAACATATTATAAAAAATTCAGATGCTTTCAGTTTAAATGTGATTCATAATGTAACTTAAGGTTTTCGGTACCATAAAGTAAGTTGAAAGGAAACGTAAACAAAAATCAGCACTATACAAATTTAGGCAAGAACAATACAACTAATAATGAATCTGCCTTTGTTAATCAAAAAGAGAATGACACTCAGACAAGTCACTAATAAAAATTGAGAAGATAAAAATACACCAAATAGTCATTACCGGCTACAGCACTATGAGAGCAAGTCGATCAAAGCAACAATTCGATCCTAAATAATAACAAGAATGATGCCGGATGATGGAAAACAACTTACCAGTTTGCCCGACCAAAAGAAGAGGGGTTGCTTTTCCATTCTTCCATGACCTCATGCTTGACACACTCAAAGCCAAAATGGCAGTGCCAAGTATCACACCAAACCGGATGGCAGGAATGCTTCCAGCGAGCATGAAATATAAGAAACCACCAAGGCATAGAAAACAACCTGCATAGGATTTTTTTTCCCACTGTTTTTAATGTACTAGAGAAGATGACTGCAAAAGAAGGTACAAGTACTGATAATACTAATAAAGATCTGAACTCAATCAGAAGGCAAAAGAACATCACAGCAAAATCATATATGAATACCAGTCTTACTGCATACCATAGGGTATTCCAAGATAAAACTCTCTGATTGAGTAAATGGTAGTGGTTTTATCCCGTGAAGCATAAACCTCCATAAGTTCCTTAATTAAATCAGGATAATTTTTTTCAGTGGCAGAAAGATACTCTCGCCCTTCTTCTGACATGTCTTGAGCAAGTATACTCAGATCTTTTTGTGCTCTATCAGCTCGAATTTTCAGCTTCTCAGCTCTGTCCGTCAACATTTCCATAATTTTCTTCGAATAAACTGCATATGCATTTTCCGAGACAGCTTTGACTTTTAAGGCTTCCACCTTGAACCAATTGAGTGCCTCTTTCCATTGTTCTTGTGAGAATCCGGTGCTTTTGTTCACATCATCATCATTCTTCTCCAGTTCAATATCCAAATGCTTCACATCAGAATTAAGACATTTAGCATTTCATATGCATTATAAAACAGATAGCATTCGAACAAACCTAAGTGTAAACCAATACAAATAGGAAGTGGCATATAAGCAATAAGCTAGCAGTCCCTTGTATTTTTCTGTTTGAGTTAGATGCTTTTTATAATGTCCACAAAATATTTTAGATCCTAAGTGTTCGCATCACAGTCTCGAAGTTAGATGCTTTTTTTTTGCCAAACTACTCAATAGCTCCTAAATTTCCATCTTTAGGTCTTCCCATTCTTTTTTCACATGCCTAAGGCCTGAAATCTTTTCCATCATGTCAAGTAACCACGAACCTGTAACTACTCCAGAATCAAGAGCAATAACACTTGAATAAAGAGCCAGACACAGAATCTGCATTACCTAATCTTTTCGGGAAAATGAAAAAAAAACTACATTGCCTAAGAATCGATAGCGCAAAACTAATTGACATAAAAAACGAGAGAGAGAGAGAGAGATAGAAAAAAAAAGGAACAAAATAATCAGCACAATAGCAAATGATGATGATGATGAAGAAGAAGAGAGTTAAAAATTGGGATGGGAGAGCTAGAAACATTAGATGCTTTACCGGTTCATCGTGAGAAGCCGAGAGAACAACGAACTTCTTCGGATCGCCTGTCGACGGGCACGAACGAGCTCTCTTGGCCAGCGGAGGGCAGACCAGGCCCAAGCCGCGGGGGACGACCCGGGCAATGTAGAGAGTAGCGCTAGGGTTCCGGAAGAGAAGAAAGCCGGGAGGAAAGGCAGCCATTGGAGGAGACACCATCGTGCAATACGATGAATTAGTCTGGTCTGTTGCGACTTTGTCTTCCTTCCTTACGTTTGAAGTCTGAACTGAAGAGACCAACCGCCAGCCGAACTGACGTGTACAAAAGTGAGACTGGAAATAAATTACTAAAAATTGAAAACAGTTGAAATTCCCATTTTATACCAAGTTGTTATTGGAAGCGAGCGAGCTTTGCATAGTCATTATTATTTTTATGACAAACGAACAAAAATGGAAAGGAAAAAGGATGCGACACAAGAAAAGAATTGATCCACTCTTTGTTTAGCTCCTCGAGCTGAGATCTGAAGCAAAGCATATATACTTCCTTCCCTGTTTAGTGGAGGAATCAGTGAAAATTTGGTACCTTTTCGTACAAAATAACCAGAACAAATGGAACTGAAAATGCTAAACTTTCACATCCAAACATTTACTCCCAGAGAAATAATTTATATGGAAATTTAGCATGGCAATCCAACATTATCTCATGACAGTGTCCTCTCGAATATGGCCTCTAAGAATAATAATACCACCAAAGTATTATCAACTCGTCGCGTTGCCTAAGATTGTCGCAGCGGGGAAGCTTAGAGCCAACATGTTTGCTGATGCCAGGAGGTTTAATTGATTCTATTTTATGCTTGCCTTGGTGATGGAAGACTTGCAAGGACCTGCAGATGTCATGAATGCTATTCCCTTGAAAGTTGCCACGCCATCCTCGTTTGTGTAGAGATGCTAGATCAAATGCAAACATTTCATGAATCAGTGCAGATACCAAAAACGAAAACAAAAGTCAGCTCAGATCACCAAGTGAAAAGATCACAAATTATAGAGATTGAATGCGTTATTAAATCTATTATTCACCAACATTTTTCAGATTTTAACAATTCTGAGACCTTCACTTTTAACAATCCCATTGCCTCCTACCAGATATTGTAACAATTTTATTACGGAAAAAAATTTGGGGCAATGATAAATGATCAGTAAATTGTCATGTATTAATCATTTCTATCAGTTAAAAATAATTTAAATTCCATATCAATTTTTACTTGTACTTAACAATGTTTAGCAAATTGTGTTTAAAATTTTGAAACTATGAGCGAGGCAAGGCAAACCATCTTCATCAGAAAAAATAAAGTGTCGTTCAATGAGTTCAAGTAGAAAACTTGAAAGAGTCAATACCTACTGTAAGCAGTGTTCATGATATTGGAATAATAATGTTTAAAATGATCATACTAATGTCATACATTGAACTTAATACTTACGGTAAGCAGTGTTCTAGAAAGTGCTAGGCAGTAGGCGGGCAGCCACTTGCTGCCCAGCGCCAAGCGGCCGCCTAGGCAGAATATTTTTTCTTCATCAATTGACAGTGTTCAATCGATTAGACTAGTGTTCAATCGATTGGCTAATCGATCAATAGGCTTCTGTTTCTCGTGAAACTCATGTCAATCGATTGACCACAATCGATTAGCTAATCGATCGGCAAGCTTCTGTTTATCGTGAAACTCCTACCAATCGATTGACAGTATTCAATCGATCGGCCACTCGATTTGAAACTCTTGCCAATCGATTGGCAGTATTCAATCGATCGGCCAATCGATTCGGCAGACTTCTGTAAAACAAAAAAAAATCGGTCGACCCCCCATAGGCAGCCGATTAATATGGCGATGCCTAGAGGCATCACCTTTACAAAAGGCGGGGCGGTGAGCAGCCACCCACCGCCTAGGCGGTCCTAGGCGTCGCCTTTTAGAATACTAACTGTAAGTTGTAAAAGTTAAACTTAATATCTACCGTAAGTTGTAAAAGTCAAAATATAGTTCTATAATATTTTAATTAAATTATTGTGATACTACCATCTACCCTCTAATCCTAAGGTATGAGCCTATGGGCCACTTCTCATTACTAGGTACAATATAGATCTTGACAGCCTTGGTTACATTTACAATAAATGTTGTTGTATAGTTGGAGGTTTTTTATAACTTTAGTTTGTACTCAAGGCAACTATTTTAAGAACAATTTGGCTGAAATCGCCCATTTTCTATGTCAACCAGAATCATTTTTGGCATCACAATATGACTGAAATCACCCATTTTTATATGTCATGGTGGCTCTACCATAATCATTTATATCCTATATGAATGGCCAGTGTCTTAGCTTAAATGCAGACCAAATATAACTTGGTATATCTTTCCTTATGCTCCTCTAAGACTATCGATGCAATTTGCATAAATATCATCAAATATGTAAAGCCAGAATATGGCGCAGGACCACAGAAGGTACATAATAATAAGACCAATGTCAGGTAAGCATCAGATCGTAGAAACATACAGGTGTAATCTTTTCCAATTGCTTTTTCTTTGGATTTAGCACATCCTCTGGCTTACCATCATACCTAGACAGAAAAGATAAAGAAATAAGTACATAAAAAGACAAGGAATAAAAGAATTAGATACTGAAAATCCCATAAAAGTGAGTGAATGTGTGATTCTGACAGAGAACAAGTAACAAACATGCATAAAGTTTTTAACGTGAAAAGAAAACAGGACTTGCAGATTCAAATGGAAAATTAAAATACAATTAGTTTTACCTTTCTTTTGTCTATTTTCAAAATAGGGCGTATTTATAGTAAAACTATCAAAAGTGGCACATGTTGTACAGAAATATCAGATCATTTGATCCTTTTTCAGATTTCTTTTAGGCTAAGCTTCATATAAAGGGAAAAAATGGGAAAATAAGTTAAGAAACATTTTCAATCTAACTGTTTCTTTGGAGACAAGAAAAGGAGGAAAACTTAAAATTTAAACTTTTATTTGTTAAAAACATATCAAAAACATTAATCAAAATAAATTTGAAAAAGAATATAATTTTAAAATTTTAAGATTAGATTTGAGTGTCATTGCATGGATAAGCAACTTTCCACCAAATTGAATGGAAGAAATACGGAGGAAAAATAAAAACATATTTGCCCGGTCATCTTCTTTCCTCCCTTTTTTCCACTATAGGAAATGAAGCGAAAGTGCCATGGAAAAATCTTTTTGACACCTAATTTCCTTCTGAATTCCATTCGCTCAAAGGAAACAAATTATTAGGGCAAATTATATGTACAACACTTTTAGTTCAGCATTCCATGTAATCCCATCTTTTCCAAAAATATTCATTTTAGTCCATAGTATTGATTAATTCAATCCAATTTAATGTAAACTAATACTTTGTCCTTTATTCTTAATGATCATTTTTAGATAAAAGATCCTTTTAATATAGTGTGTATTAACTTATATTAAATAAGTTAAATTAAAACAAGTGAAAGGTACATGAAATACCAATAGAACTACAATACAGATAATTTCCCCTTTCTTTTATTACATCAGCCAAGTATTGAAAAACTAGCTGGTAATGTGAATGGAAGTAATGAATTATAATGTCAATGGTCCAACTGGGGAATGATGAAACAAGCAGTACAACAACAACTCGGTCCCAAGCCCAGATGAAAATAGTTGAGAATTGTGTTAGGTTGTCCACCAACATCAAATACCGCAAATATGCTATGTATGAAACACAAGCAGTAGCTTGTATCTAAATATATCTGAATATACAGGCAGGTATATCTCATAGTGATCTGATCTGAATGATGACAATAACATTCACCCACATCAAAGCTGACAGATCATTGTATATTAAGCTGTCCGTCTATCAAATTCTGCTGTTGAAATGTTTGCAGTAATTGGGTTTATTGATAATCTTATGTGTAGTTGTTGAAGGTTCTGTTAGCACTGGTAGGAACAGTTTGCCTCATCTGTTGCATCCAGTATATCATCTAATTCCCAGGTTCAAGAAATTTTCATAAAATGTATGGGTAATAAAAAATATTACTTTAATATCCAGAGAGCCAATTATCTCAGGTCCAATTATTCCTTCAAAGCTATACTAAGAACTCCTATAACATATAATGTTTTCCAGCTCATACTAGATCGTAATTTTGCAATAACATGCAGTATTTAAATAATAAATCAAGTCCACTTTCTCCCACATATGCAATAACACTAGATAGGGGGAAAGAGCTCTAAGTCAAGTCCTCCCTCTACCACCCATTTAAAGAGAGAAGTTCTCCCTTCTCTCTAGAGAGAGAGAGAGAGAGAGGGCAGCCTCTGATGGAGCTTCTAGCTTCATGACCAGAGGTCGGGCTGGCTGCTCCAGTTAAGCAAGGTTTCTCCAAGCCAACCGGGGATGGGCTGCGGAGCACAAGCATGAGGATCAGCTGAGGGAGGAGGCAAGGAGGAGAGGCCGAACTCCAAGTATCGTGAAAGCACGCCGGAAGCAGCGCTAGCTTCAGGCAGGGTAATAGAGAGGAGGGTTGTCTTCCACACTTAGCTCTGAGTTTCCTTATGGTCCGGCCATCTGCTCTGTTTTTGCTGAGTCCGAAGCACAGATCAATGATCATAAAGGACGCCTCTCCGGCATTGGACCACGGGACATGCCGGAGAAGAGACCGGAGACGAGTGGGAATGGGCGGCAGATGGCTGGGGCTGCGGTGCTCATCGGCTGGAGGGGAGGCAAGTAGATCAAGCTGTGGCAAAGGCTCACGCACAACTGTTGGAGTGTTGGGTAGTTGGCCGGATGTGTTAGCTCCAGTGAGCAACCAGGCATGGCAAGGCTCTGGCGAAGTCATCAAGGCATGGTCCTTGAGGTCGCCTGGGAAAGCGTGGCCAACTTTTGGGAGAGGGAAATTCGAATTTTGAACTGGGGCAACTAGGTTTGAAGTTTGAAATTCAAAATTCAAACTTTTAAATCCCCCCCCCCCCCCACCCCAACCAATGGGGATGAGGAGTAAAGAGGGATCAAAGGTTGGGTTGTGGATTGTGGATTTCGGGTTCTCTCTTGGATTTGCAACCCGCAACTTGATGGACAAAAGCCCACCAGGGATTTCTTCTTCTCCGGCGTCGGTACCTCTGCTCAGAACTTCCTAAACTGCTAGAGTGGCGGCGCAACTTTGAAGGCGGAGGAGCCCCTCTGCTCAGTAATGGGGATAGGGGATACAGATGCAGCTTGTCAAGGTGGCACTCTCTGGCAACAGAGAAAGGGGATGAGGGAGGGACCACACGACAGAGGAAGACAGGGGAGCTATCATCAAGAGCAAGCAAGCAATGAGTTGAGTCTTGAGGCATCTCCACTCAGACCTGATCGCCGCCGACATTGAGCCATCCACTACTACTGTGTTGTTGAATGGAGAGGTTCAAAGGCGGAGTGTCTGGGCGGCCAGAGCTTCGACAATCTGCCGGAGTTCTGGATTCACTGAACGGCGGAGAGGGATGCATCTGAGGGTCAAAGGACTGTTTCATCAGAGCCCATGTCACACGTGGGAATTTGCTGTCGGATTACTAGGATGATGTCGGAATGTTGGGGGCTGCCGAGATGATGCTGCTGGTGGAGGAGACGGCTGTGGACAGATGGGATCATAGAGGTGATGATGGTGTTGCATCAGCGATAGCCGATGCATGTTGTAATTGTGTTTTATGATTGTATCTTGTTTGTGATTGTGTTCGACAATGATATAGGTTGGTGGCCATATGCATATACCAACCCATAAACGGTGTCATGAGTATCCTCTCGGATCTAGTATCTCACCAGATAAGACGAGTTGGAACTAGCGGCATCATTTGTTCTGGTATGTTTTTGATGATATCTATTTACTCATTTTCATCAAAAAAAAATTAAAAAATAAAAAATAACACTAGCAAAGGGTTGGCGTAAGTTGGATACCTGGTAAAAAAAAAATAGCACTAGCAAGGGACAAACTTAGAATTTAAGATATGATTGGTTTTTCAATGGTAATGACAAAAACATGGAAAAGGGAACATTAGAAAGAATCATGTCAAGAGCCATTAAAATCAAGTCTGAAGGGTATAGCAGGTACTCCTATCCCTGTCTGCACCTAAAATTTGCTTCAACAAGTAATCACCAGATGTCCAACAAAATTAAGTTACTTTTATCACATCCAATAAGTGAAATAAAAATAGTTTTCTTAAACAAAGTATGTAATCAAAAAATATAATATAGGATTTTAGCGATGCTTCCTCGTGAAGATTTTTTTTTTTTTGGCTCCTAAACAAAGTTGCAACATATTTAGGGTGACACTTTGTTATTTTTATTTTCACATAAGAAAAGAAAGAATTCGTGTACCCTGAAAATGAAACCCGCTCTCCAAGTAAAGCTCCTTGGGGAGGAATCAAGGGTTCCACCACTGTGTGATCTTCATTAGAAGCACATAACACCTGAAATATTAGAAAAATTCAGGTAAGCAAGCAAAAATATTTAGTAAAGTAATACATCGCAGAGAAACAATAGAAACAAGACATGTCCCAAGGTGGCAATCATCAATTGAGTTCTATACATGGTCTTATCATTAATAAAACCTATATTCCAAAAACTCTTTTAATTATGGTAAGTAGATATCTTTGATCTTCATTCCTTTTCACACCTGGAACTCAGATTGATTCAACTAGTTATGAAAGTTTCAATCAACGTTAAATATCATTTTAATATATGTCTCTCATTTCATCATCTGTTACTGATGCATCTAAATCCTCACAGATATTGACATTTTTAATTTACATACCTAAGCAGTCCTTCCTTCAATTTTTTATCTATGTTACATTAGTTTTATTTTGTTTGTGTATGTTTTTACTATCCAATAGTTCTAGTTGCCAGTGCCATAGTAAAATTTTATTTTAGAGTAGAGGCCACATGATGATCAGTCAGACAGATGGATTCTCACCAATTAATCACACATTTTAGGATAGCACAATATTAGATAGAACTATGCCTATCACCATCTAGTCGCTCATGTTTTTATTTGCTATTGATGTCTTTAAGATTAACTGAAGAGTAGATGCATCTAGTAGAAATGTAAAAACACATGGGCTTCTGATAAATACTTGATATCATACTCTAAAATGTTGTTCTATGTTGGTCTGCATAGACAAAATTTACACTTCCACAAATTGACTAGTACTCTAGTACAAATAACATCCTCGAGAGTATGGAAAAACTACAAGGGTTTCTGCAACGTCAACAAGGACACACAAGCATTTTGCAATATTGATGAGGATTGTGCGAGGGTTCTGCATTTTCATAACGTAGGAGAGGTCACACACGTGTTTCAACTTATGTGAAGCTTCTTCTTTATGTTCTGACTTCTACAACTTCAGTAAGGATTGCATAAAATATTTCGACAACAACTCCGATTCCCTAAACTTCTCGTGAAGATTCTAAATTTTTTTTTTTTGGATGAAGTAAATTGTATTATCAATCATGGAAGGGTGTACATGTTAGACGCCTAAAAAGCAGGAAAATATGTGTTTGTATCTTTCGAAATATCCTCTATATATTGGGGACATCACCCTCATAGAGACATGCCTAAATATTGAGCTTTGGTCAATGTGCAATCGCCCTGGAATCATCCGCTTGGACATGCCTAAATCTTGCCTGATGTGTAGCGAGGCTCTGACCTTGCCCCAAAGAGTCTTGCTTATGATGCATCCAAAGTAGGTATGGTCTAGAGATTCATCTGCCCGTTGACAAAGCGGACAGATTTTGTTTTCTAAGTACGGTAATTTGTCTTTGGTGAGTAGCAGCCCATTCACAAGGAGCCATAATGTGAATTGGTGCTTCGGCATAAGGTATGACTTCCATACAACAATTGGCCATGCCTTGATCTTGCTCCTAGGCCTAAAAAATGCATAGGACGCCTGCGCTGCTGTCCAGATTCAAACCATCTACTTAGTGTGGCTGCCCCTTGCTATTTGGATCCGGTTTTGACTTGAATAAGGTCCCTGATCTCCAATCCCATAAATCTATGTTTTGGAGGTACCGATGACGGACCCACTTCACCCATTGGGAGTCTTTTCTCTGGTGAACATTCCACAATGCTTTGCTGAGTAAGGGTTCATTCCATGAGTGTAGATCGCAGAGCACATACCCACCTTCCTCTTTAGCTAAACTCATGGTGGCCCAGGATTAAGATCGAAAGCCAAAAGTATTCAACACCTTGCAAAATGGTCTTCACTACCGGCGTAAGATAATGTTTGCTTTGGCCATGATGCTAATCTCCGCACGATTGCCTCTATCAAGGCTTTGTAGTTGCTGGTCCTTAGCTTCTCCACACCAAATGGAATGCCGAGATAACGAAAAGGGAAGAAACCTCGCTAAAATCTAGTAAAGTTCAATAATCTGCATGTTGTTTGGTCATCAACCGCTGCAAGCAACATGCTGGACTTGTTAAGGTTCGGTTGCAACCTTGCCATGTCTCCAAAGTTTGTGATAAAGGCGATGGTGGACTCATCAGCTCATGCAAAAAGGAGCAGGTCATCCGCATACAGCAAATGGGTGATTCAAATGCGGCACACATCGGATGGAAGTGGAATGCGGACTTCATGGAGGTTGATTTGAGCAACTGCAAGAAAATTTTCAAGCATAGCCCAAAGAGGAACGGTGCGAGCGGATCACCCAAGTGGAGACCCATGTATAAGTACCCCAGGTTGTTTTGATGTGGTCAACTGAGTCAAGTTAGGTCCTATGGTATTTTAATCCCAGTGTGTAAGTGTGCAAAAGCTTAGGAGCGCAGGAAGTCGAGCGGACAACGCAGCGGACGAAAAGGTTGGCACGGGAAAGGAGCCGACGGGCTCGGTGCATTCAAGGGACGCGGAGATCTGCAGAAGAGTACGTCGGTGGAGCGAGAAAGATGCTTGCAATGTCCGAGGGACGAGAAGCCGAGGGAAAGCACACTCGAGAAGAAGGCCGGAGGAGGGTTCAGGTGAGCCTGACTCTGGAAAGTTCGAAATCAGCCAAAGAAGATCGGCAGAAGACTAATCAGCATCGAGCTGACATAAAGGCTCTCGGGCGCCCGAGTGCTTATGGGCGCCCGAGAATTAGGGCGCCCCTATTCCCGGGCGCCCGAGTGCATGCAGGCGCGCTCAAGTGAATTTTTATCAACAAATTAGTCGTTTGCGAACGTTGCGAAGCGAATAACTGTTAGATCGATGTCGTACGCTAGAGGGGGGGTGAATAGCATTTTTCGAATCTTCTTCTTCCTACGTTGTTAGTTGCGCAAGCGGAAATACAAAATAATAAAACTAACAACAAAAAGCAACGCTAACAATACCGGTTTACTTGGTATCCACCCTTAAGGGTGACTAATCCAAGAATCCTTCGGTGGTTCACTCCCCGGATAACCTCCGGCTAGCCCTTGTCGCTCCTTGTGGGTGGAGAAACCTCGCCACAACACCTCGACAAGACCTGAGCACCAAGACTACTATTTTGCCTTTAACCAAGACAAAATTCGTCAAAGGTTTCAGCCACCACGAAGTCCTCTTTAAATAGAACTAAGTCTGAAACCCTCGCCACCAGTCGACTGCTCCCAGGGCAGTCGACTGGTGCCATTGAAAATCGACTATTGCAACCCCAACGTTCGAATTTTCAGCCAACTCACCAGCCGCTACCAGTCGACTGCTCCCAGGGCAGTCGACTGGTCCCCAGCCAAAACCTTTCTGTGAGTTTTATCAGTCGACTGTCCCACTCACACACCTAGGGTTTCCCTTCCCGAGTACACTTCTCTCAGCACTCGAACCCTAGGATTTCCCGAGTACAATCACACAGCACTCGTACCCTCACGACTCGACTGACTCCTCATCAGCAGCCTCGACTATTGTCTTCGCGCCCTCTTCATCTTCGGCCCTCGTCCCTCGGATGCGCACGCAAGCCTCCAGCTTGCCTCCATGTCATCCTTCACGTACGCCTCGAAGTCCACGTCCCTCAGCTCATCGTCCGTGCTATCCACGGTCCCTCGGATGCGCACAAGCCTCCAGCTTGTGTCCATGCCACCCTTCACCGTACCGAGGCCGTCCAGTCAAGTCAATATGTGTAAACCTACATATCCTGCACACTCACATACACATATTAGTACACAAGGGAAAACTAACTTAAACCCTTTGCCCAAACATCAAAATACTTGGTCACTCCGGACCACAGATTGCCTCAACAATCTCTCCCTTTTTGATGTTTGGCAATACGTTTAAGTTAGGGAAACCAAATAGTAGTCAATAGCAATAATAATGCTTATGCAATCCAAAAATGGATCATATCCCAAGGCATCCCACACCTAACCCTCCAAGTAAGGACTTTTTCACACCTAACTTCCCAAGTTAGGAACTTCCACACCAAACTTCCCAAAGTTAAGAATTTTCCACACCTAACCCTCCAAGTTAGGATTTTTCCACACCTAACCCTTCAAGTTAGGAATTTCCACACCTAACTTCCCAAAGTTAGGAATTTTCCACACCTAACCTCCAAGTTAGGAATGTTCCACACCTAACACTCAAGTTAGGATTTTTCCACACCTAACTTCCCAAAGTTAGGAATTTTCTCCAAAATGGGCTTTTTAAAGCTTTTCCCAAGCTCCCCCTACATTGGACTTACAAAGGCTTTTTAAGAACTTCTCCAAGGTTCCCCTTACGCCAAGAATGGAGCAACCATGCTCCCCCTTCATCTCAGCTACCCCTAAACCTAGGGTCTTCCGCAAAAGTGTGTTTGGTTTCCCAAATTAAACCCAACACTTCTCCCCCTTTGCCTAACATAAAAAAAACTCAACAATAACCCAATTATTGGTTCTTTTAATCCCAATGATCCTAAACACAGTGAACTAACCCCCCATACACTTGTTTTACATCACTTGGACACCAAACCAGCTGTTGATACACAAATCAGCCCTGGCCAGTCGACTGCCCCCAGGGCAGTTGACTGATACTCTGAAAATTAGTCTTTCTGGCCAATTTCAGAATTGCGCCCGAAATTCTACAAATCTCCAAAAATTTTCAAATTTTGTGGAGAACATTGTGGTACCCATACCTACTTGGGAAAAATACATCTAACCATATATCTATCATCATTCCCAAGTTTGACATAAAACCCAAAAATTTTTTATGAAAATTAAGGCAACTAGGAGGCCACCTCCCCCTTAATCTATGTCTTCTCCCAATTTTCATTTTTCCAAGGTTAAGTTCTTCCCAACTTAACACCATGACACCAAGTCAAGTTTTACCCAACTCAACTTCCAAGTTTCCCATGTTAAGTTAATGCTAACTCAACAACCCAAGTTTTCTACCCTAGAACCTTCTAGACAATCCTAAAAAATCTGGAAAAATCTAAGAGTTTGCAAGCACATTTACTAGGATATACCCTATCCTAGAAAAATATGATTCCATGAAAACCACAAATGTGCTTGACTTTTGATACATCCTCTAATTTCCTCAAAAGATTTGCATTTTTTATCAATTTTCAAATTCATCTATAATTCCATGTGTTTGCTAAGGCTTATAATTATAATTTGACACATGGAATTGTCCTCAATTTTCCTTTTTATCTCCTAATCCTAGACATATATGGGAAACCTCCATATCTTTTCATTCATCAAGAGTTAATTATCCAATATCATTCAATATTAGTCTATGAATCTTCAAATCATATAATGTCAATCCATAAAATCTCACAAGATACCATGATACTTTCCTATATTTCCAATTTGGCAATTTCTTATCATCTAATAGGCCCCTTTTGCTTACTCTCACAGATCAATCGACTGCCCCTATGGCAATCGACTGCCAAAACGAATAGAGAGTTTCTGGGCTGAGATTAGTCGACTGCCCCCCAGGGCAGTCAACTGATACCTAAATTTCAGGTTTTCAGTCTAAATTCAGAAATGCCTAAATAATTCTACAAATCTCCAAAAAATCTGAAATTTTGTGAGGAGATTTGTGAAGCCTATATCTACTTGGGAAAAATATGTTTCCAAATAAATATACTCCAAATCCCAAGATTGGCACGAAATTCAACTTTTCCTAAATTATATCATTTAACCTTCTCCCAAAAGTCATAATTGTGGTCTTTCCTTGACATATCTTCTAATACCTGACCATGATACATTCTTAGCACTGAATTAAATGGTGTTCACACATTAAACCTTAATTTTATCAATTATACTCCTATTTTCATCCTTTTTCTCCCTAAAATTCCTTTTAATGTGCTAATTCTTTAGGATTAAGACTTATCCAAGTCTTCCAATCCATTTTGGCACATTACCTAGTCCACCTAAACTTCCTAGAAAACTCAACTCTTGAGATCTATTTACCATAGACCCTAAAGGCTCCTAGAGCTCCCCCTTGAGCTCTTAGCCTTAGCCACCTCCCTAGGTAACTCAACCCACACTAGACCACACCGGTGAGCTCCCGGTGATTCTTGGCCTACAAACGTAATCTTCTTAACCTTGGACACCTTGTCCTTGGTTAAGTCATCCTTTTACCTTTTGATGGCATCCCCTTGTCATCCTTAGAGTTCTCCTTCTTGTCATGATTGTATGCTTCCCCAGCATACTTCTTTTTGTTGGCATTGGAGACCTTAGACCGGTAACTCAAACCCGATCTATCATAGTTGGGTTTTAAACTATCCAACACCAAATCTAGACCCTTAGATCCAACCTTGAACCTTTCTAGGATCTTTTCCAATGTATCAAGTCTTGCCCTCAAGGCTTGATTTTCCCTTTCCATGTTTCTAACCTTAGTATCCATATGTCCACTTTGGACATTCCTAGACCTATCCATTTTTCTAGGCACATTCCTCCCCTTCTTGGGATTTTTGCCTTGATCCTTAGGCCTGGAGGTCTTGAATTTTTCATGATGCATGGTTTTCCTAGATTTTTGATCTACAATGCAAACCATACTCCTATCATCATATTTAAATCCTAAGTTATGCATGGGTAAATGATTTACACTATTTTCAGTATGCATGAATGAGCAATTTGCACTATTTTTAGCATGCATAGAGGAACTTGAATTTGAGTTACATTTAAATTTAAGATTAGGGATTACCTCCCTTACCCTTGTAGTCCCTCCTTGATGTAGGCTTCTTCTCTTCCTCCTTTCTTCTTTCTCCCATCTTCTCAAGTATCCCAATTTCTTTAACTTTCCTTTTCTTAGACACTTGGTGTGGTAGTGTCCTAGTTCTCCACATGTGAAGCATTGGATTTTCTTTTTCTTTTCTTGGGCTTCTCCATTTCTACAACTCATGTTAGATTTAATCGGAATTGAAATGAGTGTAGAGTGTACCTCCTTTTTCTTACCATTTGGATACTTATCCTTGTAGTGTCCCTTTTCATTGCACCCAAAGCATGTGATATGGTCCTTTTTCCTTGCTTTGGTGGAGGTGGAGGCTAGGTTGACTTCTTCTTCAACCTTGGATGAAGTGGATGCTTCCTCTTGTTCCGGCATTGATGAGGGTCTCTCCTCCCCCTCAATTCTTGAGGTTGATACTTCCTCTTCTTCTCTTGAGGAGGTTGATAATCTTTCACTTAATTCCTCCCCTTCACTTGAAGAAATTGACACTTTCTTTTCTTTTTCTTCTTCTTGACCCATTTGACTTTTCTCTTTGTGCTCTTGAACTTGTGTAGGATTTTCATGATATTCTTTCACTTTGTTCCACAATTCATATGCATTTTGGTATGCCCCTACACCACTCAAAATATTGTTAGGCAAAATATTAGTTAATACACTAATTACCTTCTCTTTCGCCTTTGATTGATCTTGTTGTTCTTGATTCCAATATCTAGGCCTAAGCTTCTTCCCGTGCTTATCCTTTGGAATCTCGAAAGGCTCTTCAAGTGCAATCCTAAGGTTCCACTGCATTCCAAACTATGTTTCTATTCTTGTCTTCCAATATGTGAAATCCTCATGGTCGTAGGGCGGTGGAGTGTAGATGTCGTCCCCAAATTTGTCTTCCATTGTTCTTCCCTCTAGCTTTTGCTCTTCTTGGCGGTTATTCCAATCACGAGCGGTCTTTCGCTCTGATACCACTTGTTAGATCGATGTCGTACGCTAGAGGGGAGGTGAATAGCGTTTTTCAAATCTTCTTCCTACGTTGTTAGTTGCGCAAGCGGAAATACAAAATAATAAAACTAAAAACAAAAAGCAACGTTAACAATACCGGTTTACTTGGTATCCACCCCTAAGGATGACTAATCCAAGAATCCTTCGGTGGATCACTCTCCGGATAACCTCCGGCTAGCTCTTATCGCTCCTTGTGGGTGGAGAAACCTCGCCACAGCACCTCGACAAGACCTGGGCACCAAGACTACTATTTTGCCTTTAACCAAGACAAAATTCGTCAAAGGTTTCAGCAACCACGAAGTCCTCTTTAAATAGAACTAAGTCTGAAACCCTCGCCACCAGTCGACTGCTCTCAAGGCAGTCGACTGGTGCCATTGAAAATCGACCGTTGCAACCCCAACGTTCGAATTTTCAGCCAACTCACCAGCCGCTACCAGTCGACTGCTCCCAGGGCAGTCGACTGGTCCCCAGCCAAAATCTTTCTGTGAGTTTTATCAGTCGACTGTCCCACTCACACACCTAGGGTTTCCCTTCCCGAGTACACTTCTCTCAGCACTCGAACCTAGGATTTCCCGAGTACAATCACACAGCACTCGTACCCTCACGACTCGACTGACTCCTCATCAGCAGCCTCGACTATTGCCTTCGCGCCCTCTTCATCTTCGGCCCTCGTCCCTCGGATGCGCACGCAAGCCTCCAGCTTGCCTCCATGCCATCCTTCACGTACGCCTCGAAGTCCGCGTCCCTCGGCTCATCGTCCCTGCTATCCACGGTCCCTCGGATGCGCACAAGCCTCCAGCTTGTGTCCATGTCACCCTTCACCGTACCGAGGTCGTCCAGTCAAGTCAATATGTGTAAACGTGCATATCCTGCACACTCACATACGCATATTAATACACAAGGGAAAACTAACTTAAACTCTTTGCCCAAACATCAAAACACTTGGTCACTCCGGACCACAGATTGCCTCAACAATATCTTCCAGGCCACGTGTCAGGCACCCTCAAGCACTCGAACGCCCCTATTATGCCACGTCAACATTCGGATAAAATCTTCCGAGGCTATAAATAAACCTCCAGAGATCAGTTTCAGATCAACAATCACTATAAACGATTTTCATTCAATTTTTTCATTGTTCTCTGAGCTTTTTATTATGTAAGAGGTTTCTCCGCCAGAAGGAGTTATTCAGGAGATCTGCGCGATATTTGCCTTGGATTAGCAACCATCCTGGTTGCAACCAAGTAAACTGTTTGGCCTCTTTCTTTTTCAATATTATTTAATTTTGATGTTATTGTTTTTATTTTGAATTAACTTCCATCTTTGTTGAGAGAAACAAAAGATTTGAGTTTTACTTTTCAGGGGCAATTCACCTCTCTCTTGCGACCAACGATCACCTTCAATTGGTATCAGAGCAAGGACGCTCCAGAAGGACTAACCGTCGTCTGAAGCAATCTACAAAATGGTCGGACCGGTCATCTACCCGCCAAAGTTCGAAGGGGAGTTCGCAAGTTGGATTTATTGTTAATCATGAAAATGATTTTGCAGCTCCCACAGACGTCGATGACAAACCCAAAGATGAAAGCCTGTGGACAAAAAAGGAGCAGGCGGATTTCGTGGCAAACGGGAAAGAAGAGTTCCATTTGCTAACCGTACTGCCTGTACAAGAAGTCAACCGAATTGGAAACTACCGATCTGCAAAGGAACTTTGGGAAAAGATCTTTTAACTTCACGAAGGTACCTCCGAAGCCAAACTAGCAAAAAGAGACCTACTTCGGAATCAACTTAGCAACCTCCGACTGGAAGGAGAGTCAGTAGCTCAACTACACGCAAAACTTAAGGAGCTAATAACGGAACTCAACAACCTCGGAGAATCGGTAAACAATCGGGACGCTTAAAGGTACGCATTAAATATCTTCTCGATGACCCCGAATTGGACTTCGATAATTGATGTCTACTACATCTCTAAGGATCTTGAGATAAGTACCTTAGAGCAACTATTTTCAACTTTAAAACTTCACGAATCTCGATGTGCAGGAAAGAGTAAAACAAACAACATCGCCCTAAGCACGAGAAGGATCCAACATGAAGAGGAATCTTCAGAAGATGAAGAAAACACGGCGTACATGGTAAGGAAGTTGTCTAAATATTTTAAAGCTAAAAAATTTAATAAAATGCAAGGTAAGAAGCACAGAAAGATCCGATGCTACAACAGCAACGAAGAGGGACACATGAAGGAAAACTGCCCCAAATTGAAGAGCAAAGGTAAAAGGGCAACAAAGTCAAAAGTCCACAACCTAAAGGCAACATGGGACGAGTCCTTATCGGAAGATTCAAATCTCGAGAAACACGACGGACTTACACTAATGGCTTTACACCAAGAATCTGAAAGCATCGATGAAGGGGCAGCCACGTCAGAAGATAGCAGCGACGAAGGAGGAACTTCCGGTTTCAAAAAGGATATAGTGAGGTATGTTTTTTACCTCCTAATCAATTATATTTTGATATTAAGCAAATGATAATCCATGTGTAAATTGAAAAATAAGAATGTAGAATTAAAAAGGAAATTATCTTCTTCATGCACATTAGAAATGTATGATAAATTGAGATTTGAAAATGAAAATTTGAAAATCCAAATTGAAAATTTGGAAAACAACCATTCATGTTCAAGTTGTTTTCAAAATTCAAAAATTAGATATTATGAAAAACTTAACTGGTATTTCAAATTTCACAGGGCTAAATTATAAAAATTCCCAAATCATATATTCCATCTAAGTTTCTGACAAATCCTGTTGGTAAAAATTTATATTGGGTCCCAAAATCTGTCTTAAAGTGTTAGATTTTTTTTTTATATGTCAAGTAGAGATTAATTTTTTTTTGGGTAATTAACGCTTGATCATGTTGATATTTTTTTAAGATATTACTTGCAGAAAAATTAGTTTAATATTTTTTGATGGTAGAATTTGCTTTGTTATATTTATAGAAATTTTTTCGAAATTTTTAATAGTTAAACGGATTTATTATGATTTTTAGTTCGAAAATGTGGTTTTAAATTTTAAAAATACTTTAAAAAATGAATTTCATCAAATCCGATATTTTAGGATCCGTTTATTATCCTCTAAATCTTGAAAAAAAAATCAAATATATTTGATGTTGAAATCAAAATTTAAAATTATTTTTTCAAACTATCAACATTGAATTCAAAATTAAATTTCAAAAAAGTTAGAAAATTATTTTCACTTTGACAATTTTTCTAGAGATAATTCTATGAAAATTTTAACTTATATAAAAATTTGATAAATTTTCGAATAAAAATAAATTTTTAAAAATTATTTTTCCAAAATTAAACTTTACATTTTAAAATTAATTTTCGAGCAAAAATTGAAAAATTAGATTTTCTAGAAACAAAGTATTAAGTTAGAAATATACTCAAAATGTTTCGAAAATTTTTGGACATTGGGTTAATTTTTTTGAAATTATTGTAAGCGTTAGTATTTCCCTTAACATGTTTTAAGTTTTTGATGTGATCAAAGGGGAAGAAATACGTTTAAGTTAAGGGGGTAGGCTTAAATTTCACTTCTTTTTTTTTGTGCTTACATTGTCATATTTATTCTTGTATTTTATGTTCGTTCACCCTAACTTAACTCGGGTTGATACACATCAAAAAGAAGGAGATTATAAGTACCCCAGGTTGGTTTTAATCTGGTCAACCGAGTCAAGTTAGGTCCTATGGTGTTTTAATCCCTGTGTCTAAGTGTGCAGGAGCTTAGGAGCGTAGGAAGTCGAGCGGAAGACGCAGCGGACGAGAAGGATGACACAGGAAGAGAGCCGACGGGCTCGATGCATCCGAGGGACGCGGAGGTCTGCGAAAGAATACACCGATGGAGAGAGGACGCGCGCGACGTCTGAGGGACGAGAAGCCGGGGGAAGCACGCTCGAGAAGAAGGCCGGAGAGGGTTCGGGTGAGCCCGACTCTGGAAGATCCGAAATCACCCAAAGAAGATCGACAGGAGACTGGTCAGCATCGGGCTGACACAGAGGCTCGCGGGTGCCCGTGTGCTTATGGGGGCCCGAGAACTCGGGCACCCCTAAGCACTCGGGCGCCCCTATTCCCGAGCGCCCGAGTGCATACAGGCGCCCTCAAGTGAATTTTTATCAACAAATTAGCCGTTTGCAAACGTTGCGAAGCGAATAAATTACTCCTTAAGGAAAATCAAGATAGAACAACTTAACTTGAATTCCTCAACTAAACAAGTTCAATATGGAAACTCAACTCAAGTTGCAAAATTTGAATAAGAGAATTCTGTCCTAAAATGTGAAGTTAAGTTCACCACAAGATCCAAATATTTGGATATGACACTTTGATCCCAAAGAGCTATATACAACAAGTCCGAACTCGAATTCAAATACAGCTCAACTAATAAAACCTTCCTTTCACATATCAATTAAAACAAGAAACAAACAAAAGCATGGATTCCGAAAATTTACCTAACCAAGTAGGACAAAATCAATATTATGTACCTAAAAGAGAAATTCATTACATAAATATAAAACAAACTATATGATTTAGGAGGAGACACCAAATTAGTTGGAACCCCAAAAACATAACCTACCCACTTGGATAACTAGGTCTAGATAAATGAGAGATAATTTTAACTTGTGAAAACCAAAATTTAGTACTAAGTCCCCTGGGCAAAACTAGTTAAAAAACTTTTGTCTTAAGCATGTGGTTACTTTTAATGATGTCCAAGTGACTCATCACAACCTAGAAGCTTGCTTGGTAGACCAGATATCTGGCAAGATGTCCAAATAGGTGAAAGAGGGCCAAATATCTGACAAGAAGTCCAGTTGGATCAGCAGGACCAGACAACTGACTGACGTCGACATGGGACATCTGGCAAAAAAACCTGGTGGGTCAGGAGATTAGACGTCGAGTGAAGTCATTCTACAAATGGTAAGTGAGGTAAGCAACTGGAAGCAGAGATCCAGTGAGAACAAGTGTCAGTGGAACTATAGCCGCTAGTCTAACTTAATTCTAACTTGAAAATCTAAGTTGAGACCAAGATTAGATCCCAGTCTTGGTTAAACAGAATCTAATTCACAATTTATGCATTTGTGCTAACTCTGTTTTGTAGGTAGTTTTGTTATTTGAACTAACATGTTTTGCAGGAGCTTGAAATGACAAATCAACGGGGAAGGCACCTCAAGTGAAGGAGGACATCTTGAAGAGAATCATTGGAGGCGCCTTGGAAGCACCCTAGAGCAGGTAAGATATGCAGATAGAACTTCAGCACAAGAGGCGTCTCAGATTACTGGAGGCGCCTCGGATTACTAGAGGCACTTGGATTACTAGAGGCACCTCAAGTTAAAGCACTGGAGGCGCCCCAGATCAGTGAGGGCACTCCCAAAAGTATAAGTGTCAAAATTCTCAAATCAAATCAGGATGCATGGAGGCACCCCAAATGAACCGAGGCGCCCCTAATGCCCAATAAAAGGAGTCTTCGGCCACAGCTCTCATCATCAATTCGACTACAAGTTTCAAGTTTATTCTGCTGCGTCAACTCCTTACTACTGCTATGTTGCGACTCTAGTATCGGAACTTTCGCTTGAGCAAGCTTCTACAACAAGAACCACAACGAAATCAAGCTCCCAAGTGTCGGTAAAAAGTTTAATTGTTAACTAATTATACTTGCATAAGAAGGTGTAGGTTGTTACACCTTCATCTTTTGTACTCGAGAACGTCCTGAGGGGACGTGAACCGTGGAATAATAGTCGTTGAACTACGAACTAAGTAATCGACCGTGTGTTATTTTCTTTCTTACTCTGTTTTCTTCCGCTTCGCGACTGTCGATAAGTCTGTTATAATCGAAAAGAAAGTTTTTAAAATTACACGTGATTCACGTCCCTCTCACATGCAAACGATCGTATAAATGCATCCTTTTGCAGCATATATGCGATAAAAAAAATATTTCCACAATTAATCAATACTCACAGGGCAAAAATGCCTTTAGTTGTTGTGAAATCTGCCACATAATAAATTATCGGCTAAATAACTATAACAGGAAGCAAGGAAATGCTCAATAGTTGATTATAAGGAAAATTATGGAACACATTAACTGAGATGACAAGATCAAAATGGACTAAAATGGTCGGGTTCAACCTAACTTCAAGTGGATATAAAAGCATGGAAAAATTACCAATCCAGCAGACATGATATCACGTAGCTTTCCAGGCTTCACGTTTGTCACCAGCAGTACTCTTCGGTTCTGAATTGTCAATTTGAGGTATACATACAATAAATTGAAAAAAAAAAATAATAAGACCTGCACTGGAGGATTAATAATTATTTTCCATTGAGATTCACTTACTACTAGGTCTTCCGGGCTGTAAAATTTTGCAAGACCACTAACTACTTGACGCAAGTTACCATCTCCCAAATCTATCTCCTCCACCAACAAACTGTAATCAGGTTAAATTTTATCAAGTATTCAACACTAGAAACTTGAATAACAAAACTACCTATCAGCTGATGGGTGCTTTGATGCCTTTCGAATGATACCGATTTGTATGTTGAGAATACTTATATTGGATTCTGCATCCTTCTCAGCTATCTCCCTCTCTAGTGTTTTCTTTTTCTTCTCATTTGCCCCACTATCTTCTCCTGAAGGACCATTAGCTTTATTATCACCAGAATTCTTTTTCTTTGCAATTTCCTTATGGCCAAGAAAATGATAACCAAGTTCAGGCTTGATATTTACAGGGGAAAAATAAATGCAAACGAGGACAGAAAATGAAACGATCAAAAGAAATTCATGTTCGTTAGGTACTTGAATACGTCAGTCACCTAACGTTAGACATTGTAGTAACTACAATAATTAACACTGAACTCTCAAAGGTAAAATATAGATATAAGATTAAAAAACATAAAGGTTAGTCAGGAATAGTGTAAAAAAATATATACAACAAAGAGCAGTAGTACAGCAGTGTAGATGCCAACCACCAAGAAAGATTGGAAACAAATATAGAAGCATCATCTTTGAGGATTGTAGCCCTAGAACAAATTAAGAGGACCAGCTTATGTGAGAAAATCAACAGCAAGGTAAAGTATACTCACAATAGGTATGAATTCTGGCTTGTCAACCACGATTTTTGCAAATACACCACCAAAATCTTCTTTGTCCTGCATATATGGAAAAGGAACATGATGTTGAAAAACACAGCTCCAGAGTAGTTATTAGTTAACTTGGAAATATGACAGATTACTTATTATTGACCCAACAAAATAACTAAGTAAAGACAATTCCATCTAACATTCTTGTGAAATGTTCTTGACGTATCATATGTAAAGACAATTCCATCTAATATTCTTGTGAAATGTTCTTGTGGTATCATATGTACAGACAATTCCATCAAATACTCTTGAGAAATGATTGTGGTATCATATGTAAAGACGACTCCGTCTAATCTACATTACCAATTTCACCCATTAGAAGCTCTCAATGTTTAGATAAATGGCGATTAGAATGACAACATCTAGCTAGGACATGCAAGGTTTGTTGGAGGGTACCAAATGGGAGGAAAAGAAAAAAAGGAAAGACACCACATAAGCAAGATCAGATACAAGTTAGTTACCTCATACTCAAAAAGTGTTCAAATTCACAATTGAAAAATCCAGCTCAAAATTCATCTGGTCATAAGAAGTATTAAATATTGCGGCGTGTAATTATTAAAATGAATTCATCATAATCCGATATAATTTAACTACTAGAGTGAACAGTTTGTTTACTAAACAAGCATCTTAATCTGTTGGATCTGAGCTGTGGGCAAGATATTGGAACAAGAGATCTACAGAAGACAGAAAATACCAATGTGGCCAATGTAAATATATTGAAAAGGTGACAATACAATTTAGAAAATTAACTATGAGCAGGATAAAATGAGAGTTTGAAAAAGAGAAAACACTATTTAAGAACTTCTATTCAAAAATTAGAATATTTCATGTTTATCCAAAAAAATCAATATCTATTAAGTGATAAATAAATAAGCAAATGACAAAAATATTCAAGCTTCTAATGAGATTACTTGCTATTAAGCTAGTAATACAGCACAAAAATAACAGCAACATATCTTCATATAATAACTGTCATCATGATGAGAAGGAAACAAAACATCAACCTATTGAGCTCAATAAGGTCAATTTCATATATGTGATAGAAGAACCAACTATACTCTGCAATTCTTATCATATTAGTAGATGCATTACAAGCTTTGTATAAGCAACTTGGACTATCATCATATTACGAAGAGATTTGTATAAGTTTGCATCTAAGCATTCTAATAACGCGAACAGTATGGTGTAAGTACAAACACTTATGAAGCCATCTGCATTAAGCTGTAAAAGGCCACTGTCCGTTATATTGACAATGTTAACAGTATGCATTAATATGAATGAATCAAATGGAAACAATGTTATACAACAGGTTAGCACAGATTACTGCATATAAAATATCTAGTGTGTGAAATTACCTATCAGATTACTTCTATAATGCTCAGAAACATAGAGCAAAAAAATGACATGCTATCTCAAAATAGTACCTGAATATAGTCCATCCACCTAATCACATTAGGGAATTTTTGCACAGACGTGTTAGCAAGACAATTCTAACAAAAAAAAATTCCAAATAAGTAGAATGAAAGAAGAATATTAGAACGAGATAACTTTTGGCATTCTCTATGATACAGCTGAAAATTAGTATTTGGAAGTGCAGGAAGCAAAGGATAGCCAGTAAACTTCAAGCTTAACAAGTCAGAGAACTCAAAAGGCAACAGAAAAATGGTTATGTACTTGTATGTACAAATAAAGTAGGAAGGATAATGTTTATAAGAGTAATATATCTGACGGTACTAAATATCATCAATTAGATGGTATACAAACATGAATATTGATTTTTGATACACATGGCAAGTGTAGCTATCTTGATGAGTAAGTAGTGGAGTTGACTTCAAGCAGTGGTAAACTAGTATTGATTTGGTTAAACTACTAGTATAGTAAGAGTGTATTGATATGTATGTTGTCACTTTCAAATAGTGGTGTTGAGGGATATAGTGATGGGTTGATATTGACAGGAATATATACATGAGAGGGGAAGAAAGACATCAATTATATATCTCAAACAAGTCTCTCTTTTATCTCTTTCAAAAAGATTTGGGTTCTTGTCCCCAATTCCAATAAACTCAAGAATACTGAGATTCATTTATAATTAGTTCCAGATGCCCTGCCATTATGATGTCTGGCAGGTCTGGGAAGAGTAGCGGAAGGGCGAGATATGGAGCATTGCAATCCGGTGCAAACAGTTTGTCTAGACTACAAAAAGCAGCTTGTCAAATAAAAACCAACCAACTTTGTTGCAGGAACATGAGAGCAACGACCCACCTATACACAAGATAATTATAAGAAAGACAATAATGCGCATATATTTAAAATAAAACTAGTTTTGCTCCTCGGTGTGTCACACTGATAACAATAGCACAAGTGTTTTTTATTACCCTGGCAGTGTGTCGCAACAATATGTAAACAAAACCAAGAAAAAACACTTCTAGTAGACTTTACATAATACATACCACACAAGAATGAACTGTTGAAAACACAACTACGTCAGCTTCTGATGGTTTAAGTCCATTGCCTAATAAAACGGACTTAAGGTTCAGATCCTCATTCAGATGTTCAAGTGCCGGAAGGCATGCATCACCGTCATTGGGAAAACTACTTGCAAATGTAACCCACTTCATTATCTAAATCAAAATTAAAAAAAAAATGATGATAAAATTAGTGGAATGAAACAAAGATAGTTTACACTTTACAGAACAACTAAGTTTTATCTTCACCTCATGCTCATTTGACAAAGGAACTTGATGGTCTGATAAACACAAAATGTTTGAGAATAGGCTTGTAATATCAGAGCTTTCAATGCTTCCACTAGAGAACTTGTTCTGTAAAGTTCAAATAATATTAGTTCCTGAATCCTACCTAAGAGAATTGCATGTACACTATATCGTCCCTACTGAGCTTTCAACTTATATTATTAAGATTCTTTTGTTCCTACAGATTTACAAGATATAGACTGGTAAACATCAATTTCTTTTTTAGCCTCTTAGAAAAGAACATACGACAAACAGAACTTGAATTTTCCAAAGATGTAAATAAGCATACATTAGAAAACTCTTCCAGTCTGTAAGAATATAATGAAAAAATTTACATGAACATCAAGTGTCAGCTATGCCAGTAAAATAAGTTATTACTACAATATCAAAATATATGGTTATAAAAAAAAGGAAGTACACAAACATTTTCAAATTTTATGATGATCAAAACAAAAAAGAAAACAATATGCGTCATTTCAAATTGATATAGTGAAATAAACCAAGATAATTAAGAAGAATTTTGTACTGCTAAATGTGAACTGAAAGGCAACAAATTTCGTTATCATTCTGCCAAATATCCAGCCTAGCCACACGCATAGGTCAAACTAAAAAAATCTGTGAGGGAGTGAAGCTTCGTTTTTCCGTAAGAGACAAATAAAGGGAAGCACAAAAACCCTAATGACGCTGCAAATGTGAGATTACCGGATCGAGAGAGAGGCGCTTGAAGAGAGCAAAAGCCATAGCTTTGTTTCGATCGGAAGCGATCCCGAAAACGTCCGAAACCTTCGACGCCGTTCCTGCCGCCATCGCTAATCTCGATCGCCGCAAGGGGTCTTCTCCTTTCGGACTACAGCGAAGCCTTGTGTTTCACAATCGCGTTGGGGTTAACATTTCGCATGGAAGGTTCGAACCGCGGTGAAACGGCGGGCAAAACAGCTGGCCCGGTTCATCCGGCCCGACCGCAGTTACTCATAATTAGGATCCGCTCATTTCCTATACAATCAAATCAACTCATTTCTCACCATATCTCCTCGTTGACCGATAAAAATTTTGATGGAAGATTGTGGGACAAGATCGATCAGTTAAATAGATTAGTCGGATGCAAACTTAAATATCTTTTATAAATAAAAAAAAATCAACTCGCTTCGAGTTCGAGTATTCATGATTTCATTCGCATCTACAGTCGATTTATTTTATGAATTTTACTCAGTAAAAATCTAGGATGTTTGACTTGTTGAGTGAGAAATTATTTGTATTTTTTAATTTATTTTAATAGTTAATATTAAATTTCAATTTCTTGTTGGTGGGAAATTTTTTTGTGCCAATTTAAGAATATTAACCAATTTAAAAAGTTAAATTGATGAATGCGTTGATATTGTCTTTTAAACGTACATAAATTATATTTTAAATTTAATCCATAGGCAAATAAAGAAACAATTATTACTTTCAAAATTAATTGGATCAAATTTCAAAGTTCTAAATTATAAAAAATAAAAATTGACTGTGTCATGGCATGTGAGAGATGAAATTTGATGATCTTATCATCTATCTATCTATCTGTTAATATCTATAAAATATAGTTTTGTATAGAGATGTGACATTCACGGGGAGCTTGGGATTCCCGCCTAAACCGAATATAAATTTTCTAAATAAAAAATTTATAATTAAAAAAAACAAATTCAAAAAAATATATATAATTACAGATTCTAAAAAGAAAAATTCAGATCTTAATCCAAAATTAAAATTTTAAAAAATAATTTATCAAATTCAAAAAAGATAATTCAAAAAAATAATTTTGATGTAATAAAAATGATAGTCTCACATCTGAAGTTACCAAGACGAATTACACACAGAGAAATTATAAAAATAGATAAAAACGGTAAAGCATATCATACCACGATTTTTTTGCTAAGATCAAGTGTAGTATATGTTCTTATCAATTTAATATCTGATATGTGGGTCATTGGTGCACTTTAATATTAAATTAACTTTTATATGGGGGATGACCCATCACAGTATCTGTTCTTATCAATTTAATATCTGATATATGGGTCATTGGTCCACTTTAATATTAAATTAATTTTTATATGGAAGATGACATTTTACAGTAGCCCGCTACTAGGGTTTTCATGTGTCGCCTATGCGTTAGCACAGGCCTGGCACACCCCTATTAAAACAAAGTAAACTACTTTAGATCGCATCCACATCCACCATCCTTATAAAACTTATGATCACCATTAATATTATATATTATAAAAAATAATACTATATCTTATATTAACATGAATCTATAATGAAATAAAATTACACTACAAAAACACAATTTTTTAGGGACGAAAGTTGGCAACGAATAGTTTTTGTTGCAGATTTGCGACAACATTTGCAACAAAAAAAATATTCGTCCCAAATTAGCAACAAATTTGGCGACAAATACTTTTTGTCGCAATTTAGCGTCAAAAACATTTTCGTTGCAAAATTTGTTGCAATTTGGCAACAAATTTGGCGACGAATGATATATTCGTTGCAGATTTGCAACGAATCCATTATCGTCGCAAAAAAGCAACGAATTTTGCAACAAATATTTGTTGTTGGAAATTTGCAACGAATTAATTTGTCGCAATATTGCAACGAAATATATTTGTTGCAAATCTCCAACGAATTTTGCAACGAAAAATATTTTATTGTTCTTTCCGAATTTGGGATGAAATTTGCAATGAAAATTTTAAGGTCATGTATTTTTTAAAAAACAAAAAACTGAATTTTGCAACGAATTTAATTTTCGTTGCAGATTTACAACGAAATCTGCAACCAAAATTTTCATTGCAGATTTGCAACGAAAATTTTCGTTGCAGATTTGCAACAGATCTGCAACGAAAAAGTTTCGTTGCAGATTTGCAACGAAAACTGTTCGTTGCAGAACGTGGATTTTTATAATATAAAAAAAACTAAGAAAATATCGTAGAAGGCCTTACGGAGGTCGGATCGAGACGAAACCAGTTTCTATGAGTCCGTATCGACTTCCCGATCGAACTAGCGGTCTCAATCAAAAATTTTACTGAATAAATTATTTTTCATATTTAATATTATAGGTAGGTCAAGAAGTTAGAAAAATATATTAAGGTTAAAGTATAAAATTGTTTCATATTAGGAAATTTGATATTTATTGAATCTCTATCAAAAATCGTATTCGAGGTCGTCAACGTGATCATGAGATCGTGACGGTCCCATAGGAACTTGTTTTTTTGAAATCCGAGGTTCGTAGGGCAATATACGAATTTTTGAAGGTTCTCTATTTTTTTAAAAAAAGAATAAAATTTTGCAACGAAAATTTTTCGTTGCAGATTTGCAACGAATGGGGTTTTTTGTTGCAGATTTGCAACGAAATCTGCAACGAATTTAAAATTCGTTGCTAATCAGCAACGAAAAACAGATTCGTTGCAAACTTTTTTTTCAAGACTTATAAAATATCGTAGAAGGCCTTACGGAGGTCGGATCGAGACGAAACCAGTTTCTATGAGTCCGTATCGACTTCCCCATCGAATTAGCGGTCTCAAACAAAAATTTTACTGATTAAATTATTTTTCATATTTAATATTATAGGTAGGTCAAGAAGTTAGAAAAATATATTAAGGTTAAAGTATAAAATTGTTTCATATTAGGAAATTTGATATTTATTGAATCTCTATCAAAAATCGTATTCGAGGTCGTCAACGTGATCATGAGATCGTGACGGTCCATAGGAACTTGTTTTTTTGAAATCCGAGGTTCGTAGGGCAATCTACAAATTTTTGAAGGTCCTCTATTTTTTTAAAAAAAGAATAGAATTTTGCAACGAAAATTTTTCGTTGCAGATTTGCAACGAATGGGGTTTTTTGTTGCAGATTTGCAACGAAATCTGCAACGAATTTAAAATTCGTTGCTAATCAGCAACGAAAAACAGATTCGTTGCAAACTTTTTTTTTTCAAGACTTATAAAATATCGTAGAAGGCCCTATGGAGGTCGGATCGAGACGAAACCAGTTTCTATGAGTCCGTATCGACTTCCCCATCGAACTAGCGGTCTCAAACAAAAATTTTACTGATTAAATTATTTTTCATATTTAATATTATAGGTAGATCAAGAAGTTAGAAAAATATATTAAGGTTAAAGTATAAAATTGTTTCATATTAGGAAATTTGATATTTACTGAATCTCTATCAAAAATTGCATTCGAGGTCGTCAACGTGATCATGAGATCGTCACGGTCCCATAGGAACTTATTTTTTTGAAATCCGAGGTTCGTAGGGCAATCTACGAATTTTTGAAGGTCCTCTATTTTTTTAAAAAAAGAATAAAATTTTGCAACGAAAATTTTTCGTTGCAGATTTGCAACGAATGGGGTTTTTTGTTGCAGATTTGCAACGAAATCTGCAACAAATCCTAAATTCGTTGCTAATTAGCAACGAAAATATCATTTGTTGCAGATTTTTTATTTTTTTTTGTAGGACTTATAAATTATCGTAGAAGGCCCTACGGAATTTTTTTAGTAGCCCCCATTCTAAAATAAGAAAAAATTGGTCTCTGCAACAAATTTTTTTGTTGCAGATTTGCCACGAAATTTGGGACGAAATATGTAATATTTGAGAAATATGTTATATGTAATATTTTGCAACGATCCAGGATTTCGTTGCATAATGTATAATATTTGCGACGAAAAGTTTTCGTTGCGGATTTGGGTCGAAATTTGCAACGAAATTATTTCGTTGCAAAATTCCAATTATTACCGCCCCTTTTTTGACCTAGATCGGGAATTCCATTTCACTCGGGCGACAAGTTTATCCTCGCGCGCACCTCACTCCCACCTCACTCAGGCGATTTCTTCCTCACGCGCACCTCCGGCGATTTTCTTCCTCACGCGCACCTCATCCTCACGCGCACCTCACTCCGGCGATTTTCTCACCGTTCCGGCAACTCGGTAGGTTTTCTTCCTCTCTTTTTCTTCCCTTTCGCTTTCTTCACCTTCTTCTCGCCGGTGGCTGTTCTTCTCGCCGGAGATGTTCTTGAAGTATATTTTTCTCGCCGGTGGCCTGGCCGCAGGAAGCCACGGCCGGATCAGGACTGGCCGCAGGCAGCCACGGCCGGATCAGGACTGGCCGCAGGCAGCCACGGCCGGATCGGCCTGGCCGCAGGCAACCACGGCCGGATCTGCCTGGCCGCAGGCAGCCACGGCCGGATCGGCCTGGCCGCAGGTAGCCATTTGCTTCTCCTTCTTCTCGCCGGTGTCAGTTTATTACTTACTCATCTCAGTCTCTTGCAGTTCCTTTCCACACCCCAATGCCACACTCTTTCGAAATTTTTTCCATTCCAACAAAGTTAGTGGTGCAATGTAGTGTTATATGTTGGGAAATGAGAGGGTTTGCTAGCAAAGGACACACAACTTATTTCATTACTAGGCCTTACATTCAATTTAACTGTTATCGATCCATCCTGTTAGTGGAACATCATTGGGTTAATTCTCTAGCTATCAACTCTATTGTTTTATTAATTGCAACATTGTTTAAGTAATTAGTTCTTCGATCACAAGATTTGCACTGCTAGAATCCAACAGAAAATAAATATGTTGTCTAGATTTACGGTGGGAATCAAACATATGTTGTCTCTATATCTATGGCCCAAAGCACAACAGAAAATAGGTAGAAACTATCATCCAAACATAGTTTATGATTATAGCAAGATGGTATTTGCCTTCTAATAGTTGGAATTCTGTAGTTATATTTGCCACCAACTACTTTGTAGTTTTTCTATTTAGAAAATACTGCTTGTTCACATAATTTGATTTGTGATTGTACCTAACATTAACTCTCTATTCTCCATCAAGCTCTTTTTTAGTTTTACAAATTTATGTTTGTTGATACTCTATTCTATCGATAAGATGCTGAGTTGACAAGGGACCTTTCTTAATAGCTTAAGCTTTTGGAATAAATGCTACCAAATCAAACTCTGGTATCAATTGAGGTGGACTTGATACTCTTGTTTTGGCAAGTTATTTTAATAATGATATATAGCATAATTATATTCTCTAATATTTAATTTCATATGTTGTTTTTTTGTAGCCCCTCTTTTTTAATGGGAATTTAATATATAATGACCATTAGTTTATTTGATTTTAAACAGACAAAATGCAGAATGAAAGAAGTTGGATGTATAATAAAAATTTACCAATCGTGGGGGTTTAACTGATGAATTTATAACTGGATTGCGACAATTTATGATTTTTGCTTCTTGTAATGTTCAGTACATGGATGGCAATAAGATAAGGTGTCCGTGCAGAAAATGTCACAATGGAAAATTTTTTCTACACGATAAAGTTGAAGAACATCTATGTAGATTTGGATTTACACCAAATTATTATAATTGGACATGTCATGGTGAACCATTCATAGCCGATGAGAATGTTGAGCAAAACATACAAGTTTCAGTTTGTGATGATCGTAGTTTATTATAATCAGTTAAATCCATATCAGAGGATGGTATTTGATGCAGCAGGTCAGAATTTCATTCCCGATCCTCATGGTGCAAGTTCTAGCTGTCCTCCTTCAGTAGAACAAATGTTTACTACTTATACATCACCGTTGGAGGATCCGGGCGAACTACCACATGATGATGAAACATATCTTCAATTTCAAAATGTGTTGGGTGCTGCTGATGAACCATTATGGGTTGGTTGTGATAGTCATACTAAATTATCTGCCACAGCAAGATTGTTGAATGTCAAGGCAGAACATAATGTGTCGCAAGATTGCTTTAATGATTTTGTTCAAGTTATGAAAGAGTTTTTGCCACATGATCACATACTTCCCAATGATTTTTATAGTATGAAAAAATTGGTCAAAGAATTAGGTCTTCCAGTGGAAAGAATTGATGTTTGCAGAGAAAGGTTGTATGCTATATTGGGGACATGATGCTGAAAAAAGATGTTTGTAAATTCTGTAATCAAGCAAGGTATAAGAGCACCACGCGAAGTCAACAAAGACGTAAAGCATATAGTCAGCTGTTTTATTTGCCTTTAACTCCAGGTTACAAAGGCTTTATGCTTCTAAGGCAACAGCTGAACATATGACTTGGCATGCAAATCATCAAACAGAAGAGGGGTTAATGTGTCATCCATCAGATGGAGAGGCATGGAAAAATTTGATAAATATATCCGGAATTTGCAAAGGAGACTAGAAATATTAGATTAGGGCTTTGTGCAGATGGATTGCTCCATTTGGAAATCAGGACGAAATTATTCATGTTGGCCAGTTATTTTAACTCCGTATAATCTTCCACCTGGGATGTGCATGAAAACACCTTATATGTTTTAACATTGGTTGTTCCTGGCCCGAAAAATCCAAAGAAGTTAATAGATATTTATATGCAACCACTGATTGCGGAATTGAAACAATTATGGGTTGAAGGTTTTCTTACCTACGATGTTCATACAAATCAGATGTTTATGTTGAAGGCAACTCTTCTTTGGACAATAAATGACTTTCCTGCTTATGGTATGCTTTCGGGTTGGAGTACTGCTGGGATCTTAGGATGCCCAATATGTATGGAAAGATCAAAGTCAATCAGATTAAAACATGGGAAGAAAGCTAGTTATTTTGATTGTCATAGACAATTTTTACCACTAGCTCATAATTTCAGAAGGAATAAAAACGAATTCACTAAGAATAGAATTGAAAGAACACCACCACCATTGAGATTAACAGGCGAACAAATTGGTACCAAGTGGTTAACTTTCCATCTGTTATTGAAGAACCACATGTATAACATATGAGTATGGGAGAACACATAAATGGACTAAAAAGAGTATATTTTGGGATTTACCATATTGGTTTAATCTTATGCTTCATCATAATCTCGATGTAATGCATATTGAAAAGAATGTTTTTGATAATCTGATTAATACAGTGATGGATATCAATGGAAAAACAAAAGACAATTTGAATGCAAGAAAAGATATGCGACTCATTTGTAATAGACCTACTCTTGATGTTGATGAAAATAGTAGGGGACCAAAGCCAAAGGCAGTTTATACATGAATAAGGCTCAGAAAGGTGTTGTTTGTGAATGGTTAAAAATCAGTGAAATTTCCAGATGGTTATGTCTCTAATCTGGAAGATGTGTGGATATGAAAGAATACAAATTGAGTGGTTTGAAAAGTCATGATTGTCATATATTCATGCAGAGACTCATTCCTATTGCTTTTAAAGAAATATTACCAAATTTGTATGGGGTGCCATTACGGAGTTAAGCATTTTCTTACATGATATTTGCTCAACAGTTTGAAATATTCGCACATGGAGACATTAGAGAGAGACATTCCAATATTTGGTGTAATTTGGAAAGAATATTTCCACCGTCATTTTTTGATTCAATGGAACATCTTTTGATTCACTTGCCATATGAGGCAAAAGTTGGTGGACCTGTCCATTTCCGATGGATGTACCCATTTGAAAGGTAAAATGTTTATCTTTTATACTTTAACTATATGATTTCATACAACTTTATTCATTTTAATATATATATATATTTAATATAATTTATTTTATTGCCAACAGATTTTTATATCATTTGAAGAAAAAAGTGAAAAATAAAGCACGAGTTGAAGCCTCTATTGTTAATGCATATATTGTCGAAGAAGTAACAACTTTTGCGTCATATTACTTTGAGCCTCACGTGCATAGCAAACGACGAAGACCAGGAAGAAATGATGAGGGACCTATTGATCCAAATTGAAAGCTTTTTCAATTTTTAACTATCTTGGTCGACCAAGTGGACCATGTAAGCAGAGATATTTAACTGACAAAGAATGCGGGGCAGCTCAAACATATATTTTACTGAATTGTCCTGAAGTATCATCCTATTATGAGTTAGTATATATTCTGAATATTTTTATATTGTGACTTTCAAAATTCTATTTGATTTTTTATGTTAGGATTTTTGAAAATTTATATTCTGAATTGTCACGGAAGAGTTTGATCACTTAACTCAAGAAGAGTTGCGCCATGGTTCAAATCATATGTAAGTAGACATTTTCAAATTTATTTACACATATGAAGACTTTACAAATTTTTATATTTTAATTTAGGTCCACCCTAATCAAGCGCACCTTGAACATGATTATTAATTCATTTGTCATGGGGTCCAAAAATCATTAGTACGCACTTGGCGGCATATTTTATAAATGGATATACTTTTCATACTGAAGAATATGGAAAGGGCAAGACTACAATGAATAGTGGAGTTTGTGTTAAGTCATCCAATGATGGTGATGCAAGTAATGATTTTTATGGTTTGCTCGATGAAATTATAGAGATAGAATATCCAGGTCCAGAAATGCGAGTTATTCTATCATGTGTCGTTGTTTGACCCTATCAGAGGGATGAAGGTCCATCCACGTTATAATTTGGTTTGAAATCAATCATAAGAGATTGTATAAGAAATATGAACCATTTGTGTGGCACAACAAGCAATTCAAAGTATTCTATGCTTCATATCCTAGTTTGAAACGTGACAAAATTGATTGGTGGCTGTTTGTAAAACAAAAGCACGGAAAAAAATTGAGGAACGTTGGGAAGACATTGCATATCAACAAGACCAAGTTGGCAATACAATTCAGACCGAGGAGTATATTATTCCAACGTTACGAGATCCCAGCGGAGTAGTGATAAATGTAGATACAAGTGAAATTGATGATGATGATAATGAGGAGGAGACGAGGACGAGGAGGAGGAGGAGGACGACGAGGACGACGACGACAACGATGAGAATGACAATGATTATGACGACTTTGATGTTTAATGATGGGTAAGTGTTGTTATTTTAATTTTATAAAAATTTTAATAATTTTTTATCAATTTGGATACTCTTTTTACTTTAAATTTTTTTATAACTTTTAGTTTAATTAATCTTCTATCTTAGTTAGTTACAAAAATGTGTGTTTATATTTAGTGTCTCATTAAATTTATAAATTTTATCTGTTAATGCTTTGTATTTTTTGCTATAGGTTATCAGAGTTTATATCTTATCATCACAGTTCTGACACATTCTCCTATTTCTCAGCAAATATGGTATGTTTTTTCATATT